>BOPP01000181.1:2340463-2353840 GCA_017312745.1 Gryllus bimaculatus
GCTTGAAACACAACACCTTTAAATCTCACTTGCATATTTACCTCCAGACAGGCCATACATTCAATCCAAACACAAATTCCTATATGGAATAGAAAACCACTACACACAGACTACCTTAGAAAACTACACATTTCATTTAAATAATAACTTATTAAAGTGAAAAACATAACAATAGTCCTTCTCCTTTACTAAAATTACTACTTGACACACTCCCACACACCCCGCCGGGCGAACGGTGGACAGCGCACCGCACAGCATGCCTCTACCCCGGGTATTAAGCTCGTGCCGACCCGCGTATCTTTGTGGCTCATCTAGCAGTACGTTTGCTGAGCCGTTCCGGTCAACTAATTTCTATGTTTTTCTGTTAAATATTTTTAGTGTCTTTTCTATTTTCATTCGTTTCTTTGTATTAAGGTTACCCACTTTTCTTTTCGTTGTCAAATATATTTTTCCAAAATGTAAATTATTGTACCTTTATCATAATCTTGGTGTTAATTCACGTTTAATGTGTTTTGTCTTTGTGTTTTCTTTTTGTATCAGCAATGTTTTGGTTGATGCTAAAGCCATCGAAAGCGCTTTGAATTAAACAACATGTGCATACAACATCTTTAATTAGATCCTACAATCAACAATCAATACGAATCAAGACATTTGGATTCGCCCAATTTGGATCGAAATCAATCCAATTGGAATCCGAAAAAATAAGAGTATGAGATGCGTTAAAATATGTCCATCCAATCAGCCTTGCGATCGTAAAATCCTGTTTATCGTGTTTTGACTAGCAAGGTTTTGATCGGTCAGTCAACATTCTGTGAAAGTTGTATTAATATGGATTTAGAGAATTCCAAAAATTATTGAAGTTTCTTACATGGGAGAAGCAGTTAGTAAAAATCAGTATATTTCAGTGATGATTAAATTTGTGGAGTTCCTCAGGACATCACGGTCTATTTACATTATATATTATGCTTTTGATATTTACAAAGGTGAATGTTATTTCGTGATGACACTACGGCTAATTGTTAAGTAAAACTTGTCTGAAGTAAAGTTTAGCACAAGCTAAAACTGAGTCTAATTGCGAAATGGGTTGGTGTAATTTCTAACCCTTACATATTCAAAAAACTGTTTTCATAACCTATGTATTATGTTGATAGCATACCTTGAAAATCATTGAGATACATTACATTACTAGTTCTTTGATACTTAATATGATATGTGTGATTTCTCAATTTTTTACACCAATGAATTCAGCAAATAGCTGGAAAATGTGTTGAACTCAAATTGAAGTGAAACAAATATCACACAAGTCACAATAAAGTCGTTACTTAATTGATGTTTTTATAAATTGCGGGAGTATTTTTAGCGAAAAACACTTTTAATATGTATTATGCTTATTTGGAATATTGGACTTATGAATTTAACATGGGGTGTGTTGAGTATAACGCAATTAAATGTACAAGATTTAAAGGAATACTTAAAATCGTTTATAGAAAACCAACTTATTCTCTGAATTACTTTTAAATATAGATTGTCTCTGTAGGATTTTTCTTAAAATCTCTTTTAAAATATTTTGACTATCTTAACAGAAAGATATATCACTTGTAAAATATAGAGAAAACAGTTTTATTCGCGAATCGTGAAGAAAATCATCGACGTAACCCATATTATATTAGCTATAGATTTTTATTTACTGAGTGGAACTCAAAAATACAAGTACGATAAACTGCGTAAAATTCAAAGAAAATTGCTTTAGAAAACTTTATAGTTGAGCTACGATAAGACAGTTTCTTCAGGTTTTTCAATTGAGATTATGAACATTAAACTATATAATGATAATAACTTTTTACTTTCCTGTACTTCAATTTTCTTTCTCTTTTGTAATATTATGCTTCGGTTTTTTTTTTCATTGTTTATCAATTATAGTTTCCGTTATTTTTGTATTCTTTTCTTTTATAAACGAGATCATCTTAAAAAAGGTTGCTCTGGAAAAACAATGATTGATAACAGCCGCGCACTGATTAATTCTCGCGGAATAATAATGTACATACTTGTTATTATATTATTTGTATTTCCCACCCAGTCTTGTAATAATGAATGAATGAATGAATGAATAATAAAAATAAATAATAATAAATAATAATAAATAATAATAATAATAATAATAAATAATAATAATAAATAAATAAATAAATAAATAAATATAATAAAAATAAATAAATAAAAATAATAATAATAAATAAATAATAATATAAATAAGAATAAATAATTAATAATAAATAAATAATAATAATAATAATAATAAATAAATAAATAATAATAAATATTAATAATAAATTATAATAAAGAAATAAATAATAAATAAATAAAAATAAAATAAATATAAATAAATAATAAATAAATAAATAAATAATAATAAATAAATAATAAATAAATAAATAAATAAATAAAATAAATAAATAATAAATAAATAAAAAATTCAAATAAATATCAAATAAAAAATAAATAAATCCACCACCCTCAATTGTATTATATGTAAAGAAAATCTATCGCTAGTCCGATCAATGACAAGTACTTTTCCAAAAAGAAAGAGATCAACATACAAATCAATTCAATACACAATTCCAATCTACGAATCACAACAAAATATGAAAAACAAAAACTCACTCACCAAAACATTTCGCAAAATCCATTACATCCACAATTAGCTCTTAATAACAGTCAAAACACAACTTCACCTACATATGCACAAACAGTTACACAAAATACCATACATATCATAGTCAAATATTTCACAAATTATAATGCAGGTGTTACCAACAATAGTTAACCAAATAACAGGTACATTAATTCCACAAATACAAAACATTGTATCAAATCAAATCTCAATCATAATAAGAAATATATAAACAGCCCAACTTAAAATCAATAACACTTCTTAACTGGAATGCAAATGGCTTACCAAATAAAAAATTACACTTATCCGAATTCCCGAAAAACCACGCCAATAACAATTGCCTTGCGTAACAGAAAACACACCTTGCCGTGGACACCGTTCAAAATCCCTGATATAACTGTTACAGAGAAACAAAGGAATATTGTCAACATGGCAGCAGGGGGAGTACAACACTAATTAAAAAGAAATTAGACCATATCATTAATTTCTATTTCAATAATCGAACAACCTAGAGGCTGATTGCAGAAAAAATAACTTTTTAAAAAATGAATATTTAAATATCATTAACAGCATATAAACCACCTGAAAAAGCAAATCAGATATAAATGAAACTAAAGCAATAGTTACAGTAATTCAGAACATTACAATTTTAATGGAGATTAAACAACAAACATTTATCAATTAGCGGCGTTGAAGTGGAAAGTATCTAATGAGAGAAAATTTACTAAAAAGCATCATCAACATTAAACTTTCAAATCATAGCCTCACTCAGAACCCTACTCACTACCCCCAAAAATGTAATGCTCGACCAGATATCCTTGACATTACCATTTCTAAAAATTTAAAACATTACCTCCTATGCGCGGTCTGTATGTCGTTACCTGAATTAGACTCTGACCCACTGTCCTGTTATTCTCCACATCTGATATGAACTATATTAAAACTGAGTTGCCATATTGGCTTAGACACAAAAAACAGAGTGGAAAATTTCAAAACAAACGATCATAATATCTTCTTTCCCACAAACCCGAATTCATTGAAAAACAAAGAAGAAATTGATATTTTCATAGATACCTTCACTAAAATCATTACAAAAAAGCAGCAAAAAAAAGCAAATACTAACCAAAAATTATTAAAACTAAAATATATACCACAACATACAATACCCCTATCGGCATTGAAAATTAATCAAAAGAAACACAAAATACGCAGACAACTGGCAGCAATATAGAAGCCCCAGACTAAAGAAAAATACTAAATAACTAACACACCAAGTAAAACTAGATTTTAGGACGGAGCACAAATCCAAACAATATAAAAAAGTACATTAAAAATAAATCCTAAACACAGCAATTTATGGCGGTTACAAAAACAAATCCTTGAAAGAACCAAACAATCATTACAGAACAAAGAAATTAATAAAACAGCTACAAAAACAAAGGAAAAAATTGAAATACTAGCAAACATTTCCCAAGAAACATTTACTCCAAAAGTACAAACAACAGAACAATAACAATTTAAAGCATTCAATAACTGTGGAGTAACAACAGCTCCACCACCTAGTAAAAGTATATATCACCAAATGAAACATACCAAACATCAAACCTAAGAAAAAAATCAGCTGAGAATGGACCAAATACCAATCATACTTTTACAACAAAAAACTAAATAAGAAAGCAATTAGGCTACCTAACTGCAATATTCAACTCATGTTAAGGAACAGGGACTACCCCAAAAAATGAGAAAAACTCTATTAGTAATACCAATTCCAAAAGCCAAGCAAAACCCAGAATCTATCTATAGACCTATAAACCTAATCCTAATACCTATAAGCGTGGAATCCCTATTGTAGCGAAAGTAATGGAAAAAAACTAATTCTAAAAACTACTGTTCTGAAATATAGTTAATGAAGTACAATTTATTACACCTTTTCAATTTGGATTCAATAGAAAAGCACTCGAACAACACCATCAACTTTTTAAGAATTAACAAAATTAATATATAAAAAATTTGGAACAAAAAAAACCACCACCACTGGCAGTATTATTGAGATGTAACCCAAGCATTTTGACAGAGTTTGGCACGAGCGGTTTGATTAGTATAAATTAAGAGTATATAGTTAATTTGACCACTAATTTAACAGAAAAACCGTTCTCAAAACAGAGAATGTACACTAGTCCTGTAAAGAGCAATTAATTCTTCCCATATAGTATATGCCATGCCCAACTTGATGGCACAAACATATCGGACTAATTATATCAACAAAATACAATACATTCAAAATAAGATAAGATCCTACGTATAGCTGATAAATGCCCCCTGTTCATTAGAAACGATCGTTTACACACAGAATTAAAAACAGCAAACTGTTACACAATATACTGCTCAAAGGCTCACATTCCTTTTGTCACATCATTGCCATAATATACCCAACAACTGACCACTACATTCTTGTTCATTACAACAATATCCGATCAAAAAACAGATTCCATATGAATAAAATATCTAATACAATTTTGCTGACCCCTTTAAATCTTACAGAATTAGAAACACATTTCAAAGAATAATCAACAAACTTACATGTAAAACATAAAATTAATAAGGAAACCAGTTAAACTGCCTTATTTCTATATAAAGACGACTGTTTTTGTGTGAATATTATCCTTTTTAAATGTCGATTAAAAGTATTCTCTGCTGTCTTATTTATTGTGCATACTTGTATTATAAGTTGTTATTATGTGTAATCAATAACCTTTTAAGCACTTACGGGTCTGTTGAACTAAATTTATTAAAAAACAACAAACATATTAGGCTTTCACCCCATTTTTGGCCCAATTTCGGGATTGCGCTTATCTTTGATTTAAAACGTTATTATTAATTTAATGTCGAATGATTCCGTGCTTTGACACAGTTAATTTCTACTCAAAGTTATACTTATCTATGTGATTCAAGAAACAAATACCGAAATTAATTTTTCCCATTTTTTGACCCAATATTTGGTGTTAGGGCTTTCATTTAATATCAAAGCATATCATTCGAAAACTAATATGTCGGATTGAAAGCTTATCTTTTGCACCATTGAATTTCTCGTCGAAAAGGTAACATATATAACGAATTTCAGAAGAAATTACGAATTAAGATTTTTTTTCATTTTTTGCCCCATTTTAGGTTTTGCACTTCCATTTGATTACAACGCATATAAGTTTCGAAACTAATAGTCGGATTAAAATCTTCTTCGGCACCATTTGAATTACTCGTTGAGATTTGTACTTAATACGTGATTTTCGAAGGAAGACAAATTAAAAATTTTCCCCATTTTTTGACACAAATTTTTTTGGGTTTAGCTTCATTTGATTACAAGCATATGATTCGAAAACTAAAAGTCGGATTGACGGTCTTGCTTTGCACCATGAATTTATCGTCGAGTGTTTACTATAAACTGATTTCAGAAAAGAAATTCGAAATTAAAGATTTTCTCATTTTATTGCCTATTTTGGGATTTGTGTTCATTTGATTTTCAAACGTATAATTTCGAAACTAATAGTCGAATTAAAGGTCATCTTTGCACCATTGAGTTTACTTCGTCGAAAAAATGTTATTGTTGTAAGTGAATTTCAAAAAGAAATTACAAAAAATATTTGTCGCATTTTTTTGCCCCAATTTCGGGTATTTGGCTTTATTTGATTCAGCGTATAAATTCAAACTAATATCGATTGACGTCGGCCTTCACCATGAATTTCGGTCGATATATTGCCTTACACGTGTTATCAAAAAGAAAAGGTAGCAATTAAGTTTTTTCCATTTGTTTGCCCCAATTTCGGGATTTAGGCTTCATTGTAGCTTCATTTGATTTCCAAGCGGTATAAATTTCGAAAATAAAGTCGGATTGTCGTCTTCTGTTGCACCATTGAATGTGCCGTCAGAAGTATAAGTTTTATACGGTGATTTCAGAAGAAATTAACAAATTAAGAACTTTCCCATTTTCTTCCCCATAATATCGGGATTTGGGCTTCATTTCATTTCAAACATATAATTTCGAACTAATAGTCGAATTGAAATTTTTTCTTGCCACCAGTTGAAGTTCTCGTCGAGGAAGAGTACTTCATATACGCTGATTTCAGAAACAAATACGAAATTAAGGTTTTTCCCCCATTTTTTGCCCCAATTTTTGCGTTTAAGGCTTCATTTGATTACAAAGATATAATTTCGAAATAAAAAGTCGGATGACGTTCTGCTTTGGCACATTGAATTTCTCGTCGAGAGTTGTACCTTATATTACATGCATTTAGAAAGAAATACGAAATTAAGGTCTTTTCCTTCTTTTTTTACCCATTTCGGGATATTGGCCTTCATTTCATTTAAGCGTATTTAATTTCTGAAAACAATAGTCGGATTGACGTCTGCTTTTCAACATTAAATTTATCATCGATTAGTTGTACTTATGATACGTCTTGATTCAAAAAGAAATCTACGAAATTAAGTTTTTTTTCCAAATTTTTGACCCAAATTTCGAAATTTGAACTACATTTAATTTTAAAACGTTAAAATGTCGAACTAGTAGTCGGGATCGGGTCTCTTTGCACTGTTGAATTTTCTCCGTCCGAGAGTTGTACTTATATTACGTAATTTCAGAAAGAAATTACGAAAATTAAGTTTTTGTTCCATATATTGCCCAATTTCGGATTGGGCTTCATTTTGATTTCAACGCGCACAATTCGAAAACTATAGTCGAAATGACCGTCTGCTTTTGCACATTGAATTTCTCGTCGAGAGGTGTACTGTATATACGTGATTTCAGAAAGAAAATTACCCGATGATTATGTTTTTTCCTATTTTTTGCCCCAATGTCGGAATTTCGGCTGCATTAGTTTTTACTCAAAATCTTTGAAAATGCCTTGACAAAATTGTATAGACTTAATTTTGTAATCTGTATTAGAGAATAGTTTTCATTAAGGAAAAAAGTTACCGTTGAATACTGTATTCTAAGAACCCGCCCGAAAAAATTTTCCCATTTTTCGAAAAATCAAGAACCTCCCTTATGTGTTCTGGACACTATTCCAACAACAAAAATTATTTTTAAAAAATGACCCATTTAAAAAATTGAAAACGTCCCACGGGTTATTATATAAAGCAAAAACCAAAATTAAAATATCGAATTAAATGCAGGTGCCGTTGACATTCAGCCAAATCGATTAGGGAATTCCAATTTTGCAGATAGAATTTTGCGGACAATTTTGCGTTTTAGTCATTAACACTCTTGTAGCGTTGTTTGAAGAAGCGTACGGTCGGTACCCAACAAAATAATTTGCATTGTTCTACATAATTCCTCATTTTGCGAAGACGCCGTTCCAAGCTTAAAGAAGAATTGGCCCCTGTCTTGAAGCCTCAATAGAGCTTTCCAATTACGTTCCAATATTACCGATGATTGCGTTTTCAGTAGTAGTCTCGTAAGATGTAGTAACAGAATCGACATTAGCTCCATTCTTTTGCTTTTTCAAAAATTACTACATTTCTTGACTTTTTTCTCACAACAATATTTTTATTATCGCGGCCCAATTTTGTTCCAATTTAGTACTTATAAGTACTTGAACTTATCAATTATGTGATATAAAGTTTGTCGGAAGGCTCAAAAATTTCTTATAAAAATGAAGCTGAAAATCCCGCATTTGTCAAGGAAACGTTCAAACGCTTATTTACTAAAATTGTCTCCAAATTTTTTCTAAACTTTTCGTGCGCTTATAGGTGTTATTGCCCTGTTTAAGATGACATTTAAAAATTAATTTCCAGAGTGTATTTTCGTTGTTTTTCTTCCAAAAATTACACAAAATGCACTACTTTTCTTTAAAATTATCTCTCAGCCTGTAAATATACACGTTTCCTGCAAATTTGTATACATATTGCATTTGTGCGTGGAAGCATTGTAAACGATTTCCATTTAAAGGTTCGAAAAAATTCAATAGTTGTCAGGTGAAAAGAGGTTCAAATTTTTCAGTTACATTAATGCCTTAAAGGCCGTTTTCTTAAAAACCGGCCTCCAAATTCGTCAACTAAAATTTCCATATGGAACGAGGCTTTTACTCACTATTAATTATTCCTTAAAAGACATTTTCGTTTCTGCCAATGGAAAACTCGAACAATTGAGCATATGTCAAACAAAAATTATGCTTTGAGTGGTGATAGATGGCAGGTGGCCAAGTGGATGAGGCACCTCCAAACGTCAGCTCCAGTTATATTAAATTAGGCAACTAATTAGTCGAGAAAGTCCTTGTCAATTCTGCTTCCACCACTAGCTTTAAAAATGTCCCACGCGTGACGAACTTCTCGAGACGAATATATATATTATATATATATTAATATATATATATAATATATATTATATATATATATATCCACGCTTTCTTTGAAATGTGTTAAAAGAATATTTCAAATTCTTAAAATGAAAGCGCTTAACAGAAAATCGTCAGTTTGAAAATGGTCGAAAGCGAGTGTAGAGAGTGAGTGAGGAGAAGAACGACCACACACAGATTTTATATATTTACAAATTATCTGTTAAATAATTATTAGATGTCGTTTACCTAGCAGGGACGTAAGCACGTAGGAAATAGCTCCGTGTTATGTATGAATCGAAAACCCTTGCATTTATATGCTTAAGTTTTTTGGAAAAAAAAAAAAAAAGTTAAGCCCATAATGCTGTACCTGAAAAAATGATGGCGCAAAACATCTACATTAACAAAATGTAAATGATTTTCAGTTATTCCGGATAGCAGAAATTCTGATTAACATTACTAGGAGTTTTTCAGAAAACTAAATTAATTACTCTACGTATGTCGGGTATAATCATTAAAGTACACCACAAGTAATAAAAAACATTTCATTTGCATTAATAAAGATATTATTATCACTGCAGAGATTTAATTTGCGTCCCAAACACGCAGTTATTTTAATTAAACGGTTGTATTTGAACTATTTTATGATTTATTACAATATAACATATACAATATAATAATAAACCCGTATCTTCGGGGCGCATTTTTTTGATACTCAACGATCTCTTAAAGCGTCCCTGACGATGAAGTTACTTAATATGAAAATAACCTCAACAATTTTCTCATTGTTGCAGTGAAACTGGTCGGAAGCCCTCACAGAGTACAAGAGGTGTTTTCTATGAGACATCCAAAAATCCCCGAGACGGGCAAACAGCCTTGGGCGTGGAATTAAACTAGAGCCTGGAGCAGCTGAGCACACCCAGATTACAGCTGGCCACGATCCGGTCAAAGCGCTTGCTTTTGATGATTAGCTCTTAATGAGAAGAGACACCAACTAACCAGGAGTAACTTGCTCCTTTAAGATAAGGAGTTCAGTTTGTCGCTGCTGTTAGCAATACCAGCTTGACGGGAACTCAACTCTGTCACAAAACCAGGGATAATTAAACTACACGAACAATGCATCCTTTATTTAGCATACGCCTTCGCGTTCATAATTACTTGCTCAGTAAATGTTGTGACAATACATTTTTACCTACGTCCGAAGTGACAGTTCCGAAACGTATTCATGCGACATTGTGAGGAAAAATAATAAGGGACAAGAACAATGTTCCCATACGTTTTTTTAATTGACTGAGTTATTCTCTTGTCACTCTATAAAGAACACAATATACACAGGTAATTATTTGTGCTGTCGCAGTAAATGATTTATTCCGATGAAATTACAATTGGCCTATAGCACACAGCTTGCTTAAGCGAGAAAATGTTTATGCGAATTTCAAGCGAAATTCACTCTATGGCAAAATCATTCATTGTATTTTTCCATAATAATATAATACAATAGAGAGTATTTTAAAACCATAGTTATCAGAATTAGGATGTTTGCTTTTAATCTAGAGATTTTCAATGGAACTTCTGAGGTGTTATAAATATTATTATATAATAATAATAATATAATAGGTATTACTCACAACAATTAGCTTACTTGCATCCTATGTTGGCTAGCCGACGGCCTTAAGCCATTACAATACCTAATCTTTCGCGTTCTTAATCTTTCGAATTCTGGTATTCCACCCCAAATGCGTCTCTCCATCGCATCAAAGCGCCGGAAAAGACACCATAAGGTACGCTCAGGAATAAAAACCCTGAAGGGGGAAAAAAACTGCCGTCAACGCCGAGTACATTCATT
This sequence comes from Gryllus bimaculatus, assembly GCA_017312745.1. Taxonomy (NCBI): domain Eukaryota; kingdom Metazoa; phylum Arthropoda; class Insecta; order Orthoptera; family Gryllidae; genus Gryllus; species Gryllus bimaculatus. The sequence goes on from BOPP01000181.1 coordinate 2,351,307, forward strand.
ATGAGTTATTCACTATTTTATTTAATCTGGGGTCGGTCGTCCAGGCTTGGCCTCCTCAGCACCTGAAATCAAAAACAGACGCCACAGAAGATCGTTCCGCACCAACGCACTCTCCCTTATGATTTTTTCGATCCCCCTTACCTCTCCCCCCTAATGTGCTTATTACCTATGCCAGTTTTATTTTATTATTATATTAACCTTTACTTACCTGATTAACTAGGACTTATGACTTATTTATCTTTAACTGTATTACTTAACTTAACATAAAAACTACTGATTAACTTACATATTGTAGCTTAAATTGACTTATTTATGTCTCTCCAGTCTAGGCTCCGACTTTAAGCTAACCGGCTTGCGTTTTCCCACCCTAATTTCAAATTTCCCTATGATCCGACCATTTACTAATGATTACACCAATTTCTTTCATGAATTTAGACCTTTTTACATAAACCATGTATTAGTGCGAGACGTTACGATTCAACTGAATAAGGAGTAGTAATATTCCCATTCCCATCTTTATTTTGCTTCTCCATGATTCGGTTTGCACAGCAAATTAAGAGGATGTGATCCAGTCTATCCCGATCACCGCAAAGCACACAGATGCCATTACCACTTGCGTCCTTTAGTCTACGCTGCATCCAAATCCACCAACAACCCTGAAACAAAAAAACAGAAAAATAACACACACTCATTGCGTCACTTTCCGAGAGTAAATGAACTACCTTCGCCCAAACCCCATAACGGGACTCGCATGAATTTGAGCTACTTAGCGGAACGGTTTTTCAGCCGTTGCATGCCCAGGATTCTCTTGCCTTGTAATATCTGCCAAGTCTAATTGGAAATCAGCCGTTCTATTTCACGGGATTCCCCTAGCTGCCACCATTTCCGGAGCAGACGTCTCCCAACCACTGCGCGGTACAAAGTAAGCCGTTTAATTTGGTACGCCCAGTAGCGATGGTCGCTTTCCCTTGCCATTGCTACTCTAAAGCACCTAATGTATGAGATGTCAGCCTGTCATTTGCTAAATTTAATCCAAAAGTATTAATAGCATTTCATTTTAAAATCTCTCCAAATTCCTATACTTTCCGACCTCTCTTAAGACTCCACGGCATTGCTGCGCATCTAAGAAACTCCCTAGAATTTATTTGAAATCATCTGTTTCGATACTTTCTAGTCGATCTATCCTATCAACTCCCCACATTTCTGCCCCATAGTTCATAGCTGGGAGAACTAACGATTTTGAACATTGTATCGCAACACTTTTACCGCGCAATTCCGGAACCCTGCGCACATGCGCAAACGATTTCTTTGACGCAATTTCTTCCTTTGCTGTGGCCGTCAGTATGTGATATTTTGGCCATCCCCCATTCATGGAAAATTTTGCCCACCAAGATATGTAAATGTTTTTGACGCGGTCAATTGTCCTCCCTAGCGTAGTACCTTTTCTCTTTGCTACCCCATATAAACCATTCTTGAAGACTACTTACTTTCGTTTTTTGAATGTTTACTTTTGATCCCCATGGTCTCACTATACCCGTGTCTAAGAATTTCAAACTCTTCTTGTAAGCCCTCATCGTCTTCGAAATATAAAAGACTAAATCATCAGCATATAGTGAGTCCGGGGAATTTTCAAGCCATCAATTACCGGGCCGCTTGGATCGCTTCCTGTACCCCACGTCAATAAATCGTTTATAAACAAGAGATAAAACAGCAGCGGTTTTGAAGCAGGGACACCCCTGCTCTTACTCCTACTGTCGATGTTATTTTTTGCGTTATACTTCCGTCACCGCACCTGACGCAGTAAATTTACTTCCTTATACATACTCATGCAATACGTTTTTAAAACTTTACGTTGAGCGCCTAGTCATTTAGTTTTGCCCATTAAAGATCCCTATTTAATAGAGTCAAAAGCCTTTTCGAAAATCTACAAAAACTGCATATAAGTGGCCCCGTTTACGCGCAGCGCTGTTTTACTAGGTAATAACACAAATATATTGTTGGTTGTCGGCGAAGCCTCTCCTAAAGACTGCTTGTATTCTGATATTTACTGTACTTTTCCAGCCCATCACTTCAGTCGCCCGTTGAGTATTTTACAGAAACAGTTTGCTCAGCGCTGGCAAAAGACTAATTCCCGCGAATAATTTTGTAGGCAATTCGCCATCCCCTTTATTTCTTACAAAATGGTTGGAGGATAGCTGTACTCCACGTTTCTTGGATACGAAGCCGGAATCAGGCAAATTTCCATTAAATATAAATTTTCATAATACTTTTCTGGTGTCGTATGTGCCACCAATTCGGGAAATAAAATTTTTGTCGGGATTGCCGTCCGGCGCCCAACCCTTGCCTTTCTTATTATTTCATTGTTTAGAATAGCCCCTATTTTTTTTTACTTCAAGTCCCAGGTTTAGGGAGGTTCCGTTTCTTTAATTCCCAGGGTCCACTAATTTTTCCAGGCAGGGTTGTTTTTTATTTTTTTTTTTCATTTGTATTTGATTCTCCCTTCCCCCTTTTTTCCCCCTGGTGGGGGGTGTGAG
>BOPP01000181.1:2363225-2373326 GCA_017312745.1 Gryllus bimaculatus
GAAATGATTACTCTCTTCTTTATATTAACTAGATATTCAATATAATATGTTCTAGTTTTCTGAAAACAAATATATGCATTGGTTGAAAGTGTCTCTTCTCCAAAATCAAAAATACTCAGACGATGCACGGATGAGTGAAAAAGTAAGTACTGAGACCGATGAGGCAGCGTGTTATTTATGCTCCTGGGAAAAGTTGTATCCGATTCAAAATGTTCTAATTATAGAGGGCGAGATCACTGACATTTCACAGCAACGTCTACAGCAGCTGTCGTAGAAGATGATTTGAATAGTTCTTTCTGGTGCAGGCGTCAGCCTTCCCAGCAGGTCAGAGAATTTCAGTCGTTCAACCGAGCAACTGTTACTGATGTGGAAATGTGGGAAAAAATAAAGGAAAGATAGGAAGAGCGTGGAATTTAACATGCGAGATTCTCGCACGGCCACGATAGTATTAGTTATACAAGCAAAATGGTTGGTTAATGAAGTTTACTTATTTTGTGTGTAAATAGCGTATGTATAACGGTTCCAGGATTGGATGCTCGGAATTCTACCATTTGTAACACACCTGAAATCGGAGGACCTTGATCACTACGATTTACCGAGCTATAATAATAATAATAATATAATAATAAATAATATAATAATAAATAATAATAATATAATAATAATAATAAACGATTGCGGCAGTCATCAGAATTTCAATACGGCATAGTAAAAATACAGAAACTGATGAACATAAAAGACCCGTAATCGCTGGGCAATTGCGCTCTGTTCACCGCTCGAGTGGGGGCCGCAACGCGGGGGCGCGGAGGGCGAGGGGGACCGCACGGCGGCGTCCTCAAGCGGGCGGGGCCAAGGAGGCGCGGAGGCGAGCAGACGGCGGCGCACGCCAGCGCTCATCGATCCTCGCCCGCACACCGCCACACCGCCGCCCTCCACGCTGCGCCCTTCCACACGGCCGCTTCCACGTTGCGCTTTCACTCTGCGTCCTTCCACGCTGCGCCCTTCCACGCTGACGTCCCTTCCACGCTGCGCCCTTCCACGCTGCTACTCCCCACCGGCTCGCCTTCCACACGCGCCCTTCCACGCTGCGCCCTTCCACGCTGCGCCCTTCCAACTGCGCCCTTCCACGCTGCGCCCTTCCACGCCAGCCCCTTCCACGCTGCGCCCTTCCACCTGCGCCCTCACGCCAGCGCCCTTCCACGCAGCGCCCTTCCACCCAGCGCCTTCCACGGGGCGCCTTCCACACGGCGCCCTCCACACTGCGCCCTTCCACGCGCCTTCACGCAGCGCCCTTCACGCAGCGCCTTCCACGGCGCCCTTCCACACTGCGCCCTTCCACATGCGCCCTTCCACCTCGCCCTTCCACGAGCGCCCTTCCACACTGCGCCCTTCCACGCGCGCCCCTTCACACGGCGCCTTGCACTTCCCCTTCCACTCCGTCCTTCCACGCTGCGCCCTTCCACGCTGCGTCCTTCCACGCTGCGCCCTTCACGCTGCTACTTCCACCTGCGCCCTTCCACACGGCGCCCCTTCCACACTGCGCCCTTCCACGCTGCGCCTTCCACGCACGCCCTTCACGCGCGCCCTTCCACACGGCGCCTTCCACGCTGCGTCCTTCCACGCTGCGCCCTTCCACGCTGGCGCCCTTCCACGCTGCGCCCTTCAGCGCGGCGCGGGACGCGGCGCCCTCGAGTGCCTCGGGCGGCCCCCTTTCACTAGCCCTTTCACCCCTTCAGTACTTTGTCTCATCGGCTCAGCTCGCGATGACACGATTTCCGGCAGTAGCAGGGTAGCTCGGTCGAATTGAGCTGCTCTCTGAAGGAGAATTTTCGAGGCCACCTGCTCTGAACGGCAGTTGTCCTTGGTTTGTGTGATCACAACCAGACGAATGCCAGGGCAGTACCACGCGCGATGTTCCCTTCCTCTCGCTTGTCCTCTTTTCTACCCCTTTTCGCACTCTTACACTATACGCACTACACTGCCACCCACGCCGCGAGAGCAGTCGGGAGCTTACAGCTCGTCCAGAACGGGGTGGCGTCCCGCTGGTGGGAGACATCTGGTTGTGAAAAACCCGCAAGTTGATGGGTAAGTCGGCGCCATATCTCGTCATCCTGCAGAGGAAGATCACCGTCACATAACGCGATAAAGGCACACACTATACTTACGGGGCTAATGGGCTTAACCGTTGACGCGCTTAGAATCACTAAGCAATCAAGCAATCATTTTTTTTTTTTAGATTCGTAGCTCCGCTCCTTCAGCATTCGCGCTTAGATCTTTGACTCCCACTACTTTGCCCTTTTACTATTATTTCATTTTATTATTAAAAGTTTGCTCTTCTAACCTTTGGTCCTTAATTAGTTACCTTTATTATTTCGCTCCTTATCTTCTCTTCATTGCACTGCTTTATTTTACTCTTAAATGCGTTCGTGTCTTGTGTCTTTTCTCCTTCAACTTATTTGCATCTTATTCCAACTCTCTATAACTTAACTTCATTCCCTCTTGGTCTTTCCCGTAACCATTCTGCCTGCACACTTCTGTTCTTTTCTTAATTTTTAATCCTGGCCTCCCTCTTGACTCCCACATTTGTTTTTTGTCTACCTATCCTATCATTTTTTCTCTTCTAGTGTGTGATGGTGTTTGATTTGTTTTATTAAGCTGGAAGACACCCAATTCTTTGAGATAGAGAGAAGCACTGTAGGAAAGAAATAACCAGACATTTATGAACATGACATTCTGTTTGGCCCTGTCAAATAGTACGAAAAGAAGTCCAAGTATATATTATATCGGATACTGAAAAGTATGTAGATGCCATATGAATGACTCCTAGCTAACAGAAAGGTCCTTTTTAACACTTTTAGGCATTCGTATTTTTCATTTTTGGGACCTAACCCCTAATGCCGATAATAAGACCTTTTTTTAACAAATTCAGTCTGACTCGTGCATTTTGAGTTAATCGCGTCCAAGATAGAATAAAAATCCTTTCCAAAATCCAGTTGCCCAGTTCAAAGAAAACCGCAAAACCAAACTTTTAAATTGAATAGTACATTACTCCTTGCGTAGGGCGTAGCACTGCTGAAGCTAGCTGGAAGGCGACATGGTGCGAACCTCCGTGCAGCCAGCCACCTATTTCTCCGAAACCGGTAGCGTCTCCTAGGCTTTCTTGAAATGCACACCAAAGCAAGACGATGAAAGCGACTGCGGAGAAGACGTTTTACATGCTGTCCAGAGAGTCTCAACCGTCATCCCATCAGTCAGTGCATATTGAAAACCTGAACCAGTGAAAGTGTATACTTCTTAGTATTTGTAACAATATTCTAACGTTTGTATGTGCTGACAACATTATTATTGAATTTCAAGATGCCGAATCGTTTGTCGCTGTAGAGGTTACATTTCATGAACGCGCAGCCACCTCATAATCATCTTAATGCTCTCACACGCTTAGAAATCTGTTTTGAGACCTTAACAGTTCTGTATTCGAGTTAAGATGGTGGTTGATATATAACTTGCACACTTTAGTCGCTGAAACCTGTCACGGGCTGCATTGAAGGCGTGGATCCTTTGTTAGTTTCTTTGATTTCCTTCGCTAACATTCTAAACGATTCTGTAACAGTTTAAGGAGCTTGGCTTACAACAAACCATTGCCAACAAGAAATTCCTCCTTTCTAACCTGGAATACATGTTAATTCTTAAGCATTCATTCTCCATACGCTGCTTCAGTCCCCATTTGCTGTACGACATGTTCTTGAAAGTCTGGAGGCAAACTGCTAGTGAGCGGATGCCTGATCAAGTTTCAACTGTGTCTGTTTCGACTTCAGTTGATTGATTTCTTAATTTTCAGTGATTTTGGGCGCGTCAACGACTAAAGTCATTATTCAAGTAAGTCAAGTGCATTTTTTCTTCGGGTCGTAGCGGTGACCTTTCCCCACTGGATGGCGAGACCGCCTAGCCGCCGGCTAGCGGGATTTTCCCCAACCAGGTATCTCCCACCTGCAGGGCACCGCCCCAGCCGGCCCAAACTCTAAGCCCCTGACCAGTGATGTGTGGTAGTGTGGGACATCCTATTTTCTATTGTAACTGTGCGAGAGATAGGACATGAAATTAGGATAGGTCATGGAAGAAGAAGAAGAAAAAGAAGAAGAAGAAGAAGGAAACATCGCGGGGGAGGTCCGTGGCCCGTTTGTTAGGGTTTGCTCCGGCATTCGCCGAGTGTTGATCGGAGAAACCACGGAAAACATTGCCTTCGGGATGAAACAAAGATAATAGGAGCCGAAATGATTTCCTCCTGGCTCCACGTCGTGGTAGGAGATTGTAGCGTGGCCAGAGCTCGGTTTCCCCGAATCCATCTCTCCTTTCCGCGAACGCGTCGGCAGTGACAGCTGCTTCCGGAGGCACGTGAGGCGGCGCGGGAGCAGAAGCGGTCTGAGGCGGCCGTCGAGGGGACGAGGAACGGAACCCGGACAGGCGGAAGGGCGCCGTGTCATCTGGAATTGTACGCTGTGCGGAAAGAAAGGTACGAGACGAACTGCAACTGCTGGTGTAGTTACATTGAGCAGATGAGCGAGACGATTTGTATTGACAAGAATTTCAAAAATAGAAAGAACGGCGACTCATGCAATTCTTTCTTGGGAATAGAAGAATACATCACAATGTGCGATTATGTCATTAGCACACTCTTTTTATTCACCTGTCATTAACCTACTTTATTATTTTTTATGTAACAATTCATATGATATTTCTTTAAAGTTTTGGTTTCATCTTTTGCTTTCAACTATACATGTTTTATTCTTGCCTCGGTTTTTAATTGATATTAATTAATTAAAAAACTTACCTCTCCACCCGCATTTCACTAACCTTAAATTCATTAAATAAGAGAAATTAATAGACATATAGATTGAGGTGTGAATTTATACAGAGAGAAACAGAGTGGTCGATAGATAGACAGATAGATAGATAGATAGATAGATAGATAGATAGATAGATAGAGCCAGAGAGATGTGTAAGATCTAAAAAAGATTTTAAGGTTGTCTGACAAACGGTAGTTTTATTGAGCGTCGTAGTCATCACATTTAGAGCCATTCCCGAATCCCTTGATTTCATTGCCAATTTTCTCAGCCATTAAATTCAGGCTGCCAAGTCACCATTCATAATACTGAACAGTAAATCGAGTGCTTTCACTGAGAATAAAATTCAGAAACACATCAAAGGCACAAAGGCCATCGACGAGCATACTCGGAGAGAAGATTTCACGAATCGATATGAAAAAAAAAAAACTAAGTAAAATACGAGTAAATCATGTGAACGAAACCAGAATACAATTTTCATAGGATGTCGGTGCATGAGCAGAAGGAAGGGATAAAAAAATAAAAAAGCGTGAGAAGGAATTGGTCACAGATCTAGAGTTTAACCGGGATGAATATAATGCAAATAAACAAGAATATTCCAAATGACACGAGTGGCATGGCATACGTTTTCTTGTTTTAGTTATGAAATGTATATGATTAAGAGGAATTAGTTCGATATTTTAATGACTTAGAGGACATTAAACAATTTACTACAAAAAAGGTATTGAAAACGTGCCGGCGCTCTATTCCAGTGTCCTCGCTATGATGGGTTAGGTAAATAGGAATCATTGCCCGGTATTTTGCAGTTTCTCTTTTAAAAAGAAGGATCTATTATCTCCAAACTCGAGAGTAAATGTTATGAACCAAAGAATATGTGCGATGTAAACTGAGAAAAGAGTGACCGGTATAATGGATGATCTCATAGTCTACCCACTGCATGATAGATAAAAACTGAAAAAAATTACAAAATCGCAGTATTCATTTAAAACGTCGAATTTATTTATTTATCCACTAATTGCTCGCCTTTGAGTCTCACGGACAGAATTTGTGTTGAATGATCTGTATTTTAGTCTTGTGTAAAAAGTTTTACGATTTAACACATTTTTTTTAGAAAACTAAGATTATACAAAGCATGATAGACACAAATCACTAAATTTTATTGTCTTTGTAAGGTTATTACAAGAACTTCCTTGTAATGTGTGAAGTTTTGAGTATTATTTGATCACTACTGCAGCCGGCTTCTAGAATTCTCATCCAGAGAGCTGCTTAACGGAGCTCAATACCCCTCTCGAGATTCGAACGCAGGTCCTTCCACCCTGAGAAGCTACATTTACGGTTCAATCCAAAGCTTTGGACGGATGGATCGTGTTACACGCGCTCCCTACACAATGCGACCTGCTCTCGCAAGCGCGTTACATTAAGCGAGCTCTGAGTGTCGCGCTAGAGGAGACGCACTACACAAGACAGCAGGTCGTCAGATGCACCCCGGGTGGCTGTGGCCACTTCCATTTGCACTGCCAGCTCCATAAACCCCGCGTCAACGCAGGTGGACGGACCTGGCGTGTAGAATTGCTCTAGACTGATTAATGCGCAGTGTGACCTTTCAAAACGACGGAGAGATGATGGTTAATTTACGCCAGTGACAATAAGATCAAAGGAAAATCACAAAAAGCCCCAAGTTGGTTTGGTTATTCTGCGGAAGGGTATTTGAGTACCTACGTAAAAGTCTTCAATATTTGCCCCACTGAATTAGGAGATTTGTGTAAGACGGCCTTAGTGGCTCAGAACCAAGCATGGCATCGACAAAGGCTTAGGATATGTGAGTGTAAGCATAAGAGTTTAAATGAAGAGATTGAGGATTATTAGAGCTTACGTGGTGGGTGGCGGAGAAATTCATTTTCTGTTTGTGTTTAGAGTCTCTTCAATTTGCAATGCGAAGGGCGGCACGTAAATGTCTGCGCAGCATCAAGCCGCGATGTGACGGTGACCGCAAAGGCAAGCCCCGAACTCCGCGCCTGCAGCGGAAGCTCTCTCGAGAAACCGAGTGGCAGCTCCAACTTTACTCGGCGGAAATTTTCACCTGAATGAATCTACATCGCAACCGTACTCGTTAGAAATTTTCATCTGAATGAATTTACATTGCCATACACCGCCGAACCTCTGTCTTCCAACCCAATCACAGGATGAGGTAGCCCACCATTCGTTGTATTTGATCGAATGGTGTGGGAGTGAGACTTGACCTCAGCCAATGTAATATCGGCGCTTGCCCCTTGAAATTTATTTCTGAAAAGCCTAAATTCTGAAAATCTAGTTTGCGTTTACTGGGTACCTTCTGGGAACAACAAAGCTGCGGCATCCGGTAATGGCTGGTGAATAGGCGTCCTTTCCGACAAGGCAACGACAAGAGGAAAGCTTAGGGCGGGAGCGGCCGCGGGGGCGGTGGCGGCAAAGGGCGACTTTTCCATTCCCGATCACATCGCACATCCCGCGTATATACAAGGTGGAACGACTAAGTGATAACACCCCTTGTATCTCCTCAATCGTGCGAAGTACGAAGATATCATTTGGACAGTCGATTGAGAAAACAGGGACTATGTGTCGCACTAAGTCTTTGCACTACACACTTCGTCTTTGCATTATTTTTTACAACCTTTTTTACTACTATAAGGATTGATATTCCCCCATCGATCTAGCGGTTATTGCAGTGCCTTGTTTTTAAAACCTATATTTTAATTTTAGGGAGTACTTTACATGAAGCCCCTGAAATATTTTCAAAATTTTCAAAACAATGGGTCCAGAGTTTTTTAATCAATTTTCTTGTCGGATAGCGTGTAGACAGCTTAAGAGTCTGGTGCAGATCTCGTTTTCTTTAAATTCCATAATTTTTTGAAAATTGTCAAAGTTCAATGTTTTTCGGCGTCTTACTACAATTTAAATATTAATAAATAAAGATTTTTCTTCATGAAATGTGTTGATTAAAAACAAATATTTAAATAGGGTCATGTTTAATTTTTCGAAAATACGAGTATTTTTGCGCATTTTGGGTGAAACCTGGGCGCTCGTAAAATTAATAACATCAATTATTTTTGCAAAAACTGCTCGAATTTTATAAATTTTCTTGTATATAGCAAAATACGATTAAGAGAATTATGCTGGTTCCACTTTCTGCGCGCTTTCTCCATTTTCGAAAATTTAAAAAAAAATAACATTGCAGGAGCACAATATTGATGATGGTAATTTTTTTGTTTCATGAAATCTGTTCTAAGAATCAGTTCTTTAAAAAAGTCTTGTATAATCTTTGAATTTGCCGCGATTTGTTTGACGAACTCTCATTTTGAAATTCTTTTGAATTCTTCTGATTGCGAGATGAACGTGCAACTATTCCGAGGATTTATGTTTTATTTATTTAGCTTAAAAACAGTTAAAAACTGTGTGACATACGATGGGGACAAATATTTTCTGTGGACATTTTCTTCAGTTCTAGAATGCCTAACCTAACCCGTATACACGTCACATCCTGAATTCAGATAAAAACAAGCGTTTGTTCTTCGATAAGCAATAAGAATCGGGAGAATTTTAATTTAAAATATTGAGTAAATAATATTTTTTTGTCTTCGTTTATTTACAATAAAGTGATATTCAAAGTTTCTTACACTTCAGGTAGAAAGTATGGCACACTAAGCAGAAGGTGAGGCATAATATCATAAAACGATAACATTATAATATTGTGAGAAAATATGTGATCTCGTAGCTTCTCTAGTTCATTTAAGTTCATCTAGCTACTGCTAGATGTACTGCATAAAAATGTATGAATTTTTTTTTAAATGTACAGGGTGCGAGTTCCGGTGGTGTCAGTGTTTTTGACCGATAGTTTGGTCGGCTAGATGGCTAGATAGCTAAGTCAAAGTCTGGTTTAAGTCACAGACTGGAAGTGAATTCTAGTGGCTACCTTCTCTGATCGATAGTTTTCCATGGCTTTTCCGATCAACACCAGGCGAATATCGGTGGAGTAACCTAACAAACAAGCCACGGCACCCGCGCGATTTTTCCTCGTTTATTCGATCCTTCCCCTTACATTTACATTCACTACACCACCATTCAAGCCGGGAGGCCGGTCGGAAGCATAGAGCTTGCCCAGGCTGGGGAAGCACCCCGCTGGTGTGAGGTGCCTGTTTGGGGAAATAACCTCAGGTCGATATTAGTCACCTCCTGTGTGATGAAAGCGTCCACTGGACTTACGGGACCAATGACCATAACCGTAGACGCTCTCTGAAACACGAGAGAATCAATCTGTCCAATTACTGGATCTGGTGACAATGCGAACAGGAAGCGCGTTATCTTCGAATTTGGACCCAGCAGCTCTCGAAGAAAATGATGTGGAAGTCGAGGAGGAAGCCGCAAAGAAATCAACGAAGAGAAAACAGAGAGAAGTGAAATTGTGAAGTAGAGGTGCTAGAACAGCACGTACGTACACGTACTTTCACGCAGAATTACGCGAAAAGTACTTAGACCTGTATTATTGTCTTAAACGTCCTTCATGCTATCCAACAAACAATGTAATAAAAAACGATGGAGTCATTTTTTTTTAAACTTTAAAAATGCCTCAAGGGCGTTTGTAAAGTACTCTTCAAAATTGAAATATCGGTTTTAAATTTAAGGAGCCGCGATATCAACTAGATCGGTTGAGGAATATAAGTTTGAAGAAACTCGGCTGAACGGTTTAGCCCCTGGCGTTTTTCGTAATTTCGTAGTGCGTAGAGTTTTTCGACCAGAAATTGGCCGATTTTTTCGCCCAGCATTGAAGAATGAATAAGGCAGAATGAATAAGGTGGCGACTGCAAGAACGAGCAGCCGGAGCTGAAAGAAGACGCGACCTGGATGCCAACGGGCAGCGAGGGTTTGGAAGGCGGAGCAATGGGGTCGGGGGGACGCATGGAGTGCGAAGGATGTGGGTAAGGGACAGTTGATGATGTCAATTGGGGGACAAACGCGGAAGGAGGTAGAGTCCGTCGATTAGGCGGGTGGGCGCACAAGAATAGAGGCGTGATCGGGAGCGGGGAGCACGTGAGTGGGGGCGCGGTTGGGCTGGCGCGGAGGCGGGTGCGTGGAGACGCGGAAATGGAAAGCGTGGTCGGGCTCGGAGGCGGGGGAAGGAAGCACGTGAGTAGAGGCGGAATCCTGAGCGGGGATCACGTGGGTAGAGGCGTGACCAGGCGCTTGCGCTGGCTGGAATGGCGCATTTGGAAAGCGTGGTCGGGCT
>BOPP01000181.1:2373351-2397856 GCA_017312745.1 Gryllus bimaculatus
CACCAACCACCGGCCAAACCCCCCCACCACCCAACCGCACCCCACCCACCCCCCACCCCCCCTCCCCACCCACCCCAACCCCAACCCACCACCACAACCCCGCACCCCCCACCCCGCACCCCCCCCCCCACCCACCACCCCCCAAACCCCAGCCACCACCCAACGCCCACCCCACCCACCCCCGCACCCCCCCCCACCCGACCACCCCCCAACACCAGCCACGCACGCCCACCCCACCCACCCCCCCATCCCCCCCCCCCACCCACCACCGCAAACCCACCACCACCAACCCACCCCACCCCCCGCCGCACCGCCCCCCCCCACCCCACCACCCCAAACCCAGCCACCACCCAACCCAACCACCCCGACCACGCACCCCAGCCCCCCCTCCCTCCGCACCCACCACCCCCAAAGCCCACAGCCAGCTGGCTCTGTACTTCTAAGTTTATTCACACCCGTAATCATATATATTTCCCTATCTTTTCCTTTTTTTTGTGTTTTTGCTACGTTACAATGTTCGCGTACAACACTTTTCGGCACGACAAGAACGATTTCTTGGACCTTTCAGATATCGCACCAATAACCTTATTTGCTGACAAATATCAAACAACGGAAACATCCACCTCTGAACAGCTATCCGCCGCCCCTCATCCTAATCGGCCCTCTCCACGCGAGAGATGGAGAACTGACCCCACCTACAGACAGAGACACACACCGCGAGCCCGCAAACTTGAAGAGACCCAGCGCCCACGCAATCGCCACACCTGCGATGCGAACTCGTATTGACTCCTTCTCGACGCCACCCCACTCCACACACGTCCCACCCATATCGCCAACTGCGCCTACACTGACATGCCATTCTGCCACTCTATGCTAATCGCCGACCTGTTACGGCTGTTGGACAACATCCACCCGCGCCACAAGAACCCATCCGCGCTACAGCCAACGACCCTCCACCCTCTTGCCCACTCCTGCGCTATCCCACATCTTGGAGCCAAAGCCGCCTCAACACATACGCACGCAACACAAAACCGTGCCCCACCACTATTCCCAAGGCACACCCCTAGACTCCTCTGTGCTGGTCCGACACTACCCCCCCATTATCTCACTCTCCTCTCCATCCACCGACATCCATACACCATATTAAGTGCTAAACATGTTACCATCTTAAAGTTCTCAACTACTTTGATAAACCAAACCCTCTCTCACGAAAACAACTGCATACTTCTGACTCTAATATCAACCACCCCTCTTCCCCCAAGTAGCCAACCGATCGCAACTCGTCTCGACAAAATTTCTGGATCCTCGCAGACCTAATCAGCGAAACAGGCAAGCACTCCGTCCCGAATCCACATATGCCTAACCCACCCAAACTCAAGCCAACTGGCACGACATACCGGTGTCATACGCGCTCCAACTCCTCCAAAGTACGCCTACCCACGAGAACATTTTCAAACCAAAAAAAATCCCCCAGGCAAGCAAACCTAATTACCTCTTCAGCTAATAGCACAAATACTCACCGCACCCACGCCCCCAGCCCCCCTCAGTACACAATCGCCTCTCACCGCACGAGCGACGAGTCCAAAGTAGAAGGCTCAGTTTTCCTAGCCAACCAAACGCTGCGTCACCCGCGGCGCACATCCCCACTAGCCCACGGCACCCACCCGCTCCCAGAACACCAGACTCACAGTGCCAATTACAGCTCACTCCACGTGAGCAGGTTTCATTCCCCAGCCCTAAACCATTCATAGCGTCGCAAACAACCCCCACAAACATTGAACCTAAGCAACCACTAGACACCCACGCGCTATCATCGCTCGACGCATAACACTCGAGCCAACACCAAAATGCCTCCAATACGCAGACCCAGCAAAACCGAGAGCGTGTGAGAGTGCGGTTCAAACACAGAACATACCACAAAACTCGCAAAATATACACCTCTCTCTCTCTCTCTCAACTCAATCCTTGACTCTACATGAGAATTAAGCACTTACATGTGAACTCTCGCAACCCGTCAACGCTAGATCACCCTCTCATACTCCTCTTTCCTCACCTCCTCCTTGTTGCTCAGGCGGGCCAGCCCCGTGCAGAGAGACCAACTGTTATATACTCTCTCAACCCTTCGGACCATAATCATTGCCCCACCCACGCCAGCTCCACTACTACACAGATAAATCATAATCAAAATCATCTAAGCGCGTCTCACGCCAAATCACCACTCTCAAACTCTTCATTTTTCATTCTCTCTGTTTGACACAGCCTCAACTTCAGATTTCTCCGAGTCTGTTCTAGTAAAACGCTCTTTTCCTCTCTTCACATCATACCACTTCTCCAACTCTATCCACTATTTTTCCCTAATATGTGTTTTCTCTGAAAGTCTTAGGCCTCAGACAAACTGCCCACCTGACTGAGCCCCCGACATACAATATCATCTCAGTGGCACGCGCACTTCCCTCCTAATCCATTCACCCCCACCCTGTCTCTCAAAACAACGCCTCTACTAGTCACTCCTCCCACGCCCCAATCAACACCCCATCCCCGCCTCAACAAACAACCCGAACCCACACGCGCCACCCCATCGCCCCCTACCCCCAATACCCCGAGGGACAACCCACCCCTCTCTGTTCTATCGCGCAATTGCTATCCATACTGAAGAGTATTTTCCCCCTTCTCGGCCCTTTTTTTCTCTTACCTCTCCTACTGCCGACAATCCAATATCTCATGCAGCGCTTGGACAATATAACACCCGGATCCCATCCCATCTGCAAAAAACCCCACTTATTTTGTTGTACATATGTGGATTGGACCAGTCACTCCTGATTCGCTATATCGCCAGATCAGATAATATCAAGAGTTGACTGTACCCATACTAGGAAAATTGTGATTTTAAAGTCACAAAATTGCCTGTTTTCCGTGAAAGTTTGTTTAATCCAAAATAGAAAACTTTAAATAACATTTTACATAAGATGTAACGTTGAGGAAGAAGCTGTGAGAGATAGAATTTATTGGTTATAGACACACAAGAGAGAGCAGGTCTGGCTGGGAATACACGTTATTCTCTATTGAGGCTTCTCCGAAATGTAACCAATCAAGGAGGTGATCGTTCCTGCTACGAGAAGGTCTTTGGCCGGTGGGATTGCCACCACAGCACAGTCGCATACAACAGCAGAATCACTTTAAGCTCTCAAATACGTTTATTCGCGAAGGAGTCATACGATATACAGTGGATTCGGATGCCTTTCTTCAATTTGCCGGCTTTGTTAGTCTGTCTATGGGGCATCTCATCTCTCCCTAGGATCCGATATAATGACCGGATATGTTAATGGAATTTTGTCCGTTGTTTGAATGTCAGCAAATAAAACTAAAATTGCCGAATCTAAGGTCAAGGGAATCGTTCTTGTCTCGAAAAGTGTTGTAGCGAAAATGTACGTAGCAAAAACAAAAAAAGGGAAAAATAGGAAGAAAAAAGTGTCCATTAACGGGTTGAAAATTAAACGTTTTAGAAGGACAGACACGAGCCACAAAGCTTATCCTGATGCATTGTTCTGTTTTCAGTGTTCCTCGAGTACACTCTTTGAATAAACGACCCGTTCTCCGTCTCGGATATTGGTGTGTATTCCCTATCCAGAGTGTTGCACAAAGAAAGAATGAAAAACACAAAGAATGTTGCTTCAGTAAGAGCTCTGACATAGAAGAGTGTGGAGTGCGCGGTGGACAGGCTGAAGCTACTATCTTCGTCGGCACCGCACTTTCGCCCATTCAATTTCAGGTGTCGTTGACTGTTGATGAGTTTTTTTCTTAAAGCCGAACTTAGCATGCTCTGTTCTTTCGCCAGGCTTCTTAAACTGGTTAAGAACAGGGAAGTTCGTGCCTAAAAGTAGATTATGTATAGTATTCTACGCGGGAGATGTGTTATTCTTCTTGGCATCCGAGTTAATGACTAAATAAGTACGAAAATATCAAAAAACACAGTTACAAAATCTAACAATTCGCATTTTAACATTTCTTTTCTTGTTGCTCAAAGAATAAAGTTGGATACTGCACACCATTCAATGACTTCCTCACATTCAATTTCTTCAACCCAATTTGTCCCCTGGCGGCCACCCGCAAAGAACTCATCTGCGTAATTCTAAGAAACGAAAAGAAAACTGAGAGAAAATAGAAAGCAATCAAATTTAAAAAAAGGGATTATTAAGCAAGTGATTTTTATTGTGTATAATCAATGCATTCTAACATTCTTCCCAAATTTTTGACAAAGTGTTGAAAAATTGTGTTGGGGAAAAAATTGAGCGGAACCTATTATTTTAGCAGGAGCCTCAAAAGAAAAGTTTGAAAGTTTTCTGAAATATTGTTCAATTTTTCTATTATTTCTTGAGATATCCTAAGGAGGAAATAATCCGCAAGACCGGCGTGTATGTTCGGACCGCCCGGATCTCGTCATCCGACCTCGGGAGGACAACCGCCACCGCCCGCGAATAAACACTCCTCCCTGAGTGCCGTAGTCTCTCCTACACCGTTGTACATCAAATCGTTTGATGCGCATTAGGCTCACGAAGTCTCGTCACTCTATTTTCGTGCCCGAACAAAGATGTTACCCCCCACCACAGAGCTAACAGTCGCTGTACCATTTTCTACAGTCGGGATTAAGATTTTAGCTTGCAGAAACTGGGCCCACAGAATAGGGCGTTGATCGGGAGCGGAGAGCCGTGATTGGCCCACCAGCAGCTCGGCAGCTCCGAGCGCAAGACGCAAGTCGGCTAGAGAAAAGCCCAAGCGCGCGGGTGTCAAAAAACCAGCCACACAAAGATCAAAACACCCAGCGGACAAACCCAGCCATCCCAAAACGAACCCGCAACCACAAACCCGCCAAAGGAAAATAATGCCAGTAGCAAGAAGAGACACGCACAAAAATGAGCGAAATGGAAAAGTAAAGAAGAATACAGAAAGATCCCCGAGGCGGGAGGCAGGACCGTGGAAGAAAGCACGTCGAGTTAGAGCGGAAGAATCCACTGAAGCACTGAAAGCAAGAAATCACAGCGTAGAACTCAAGAGCGACCCCGAAACAACTTGTGACCAGGCGCGATCACGCGCTGGCATGAAGAACAACAAGTCACGCCGCCGCCACTTTTCAAAGCACGCCCCCCACGTCCACCATACGGCTCCCGAACGGCGCGCAAAGGCGGGAAAATAACAGCGCCCGCCGCGCATGTGGGGTAGAGCGTGACCAGGTGCGTGCGCTGCTGGAAATGGCGCATTTGGAAAACGCAAGTCGCGTCAGAAACAAGCTCGACGACGGCGGTCAGCGGAGAGCATGAGCGGACCGGCGCGATGCAGCCCAACCAACCGCATCACACAAGTACAAGGCTACAGCAGGCAGTCCCAAACAAACCACACCACCGTGACCAGCCCCCACGCTTTCGCGCTCCGAACCTGGCCCACCCGCCCCAGGAGAAAAATAAGTAATAGAGACGCATTTGGAAAAAGCCACCGTAACTCAAGGCTCGGTGGCGCGGGGGCCCGGGATGAAGCGAGCACGCTGCACAAACCACAAAACCAAAAACACACAGAAAACCACAATCACTCCACACAAACCAAACTACGACACACAACGCAGCTAAGAAGGCACCAAAAACACTGACACCACCGAACTCCACCCGACAGGCCACAAAATCAACACTCCCCAGTCACCAGACGCTTGCGCTGCACTGGCACCAATGAGCGCAATTTGGGAAAAAGACAACATAACTAGGTAAGTCAGCGACGTACGGACGCAGGACGGGCAGCGAAACTGAGGGCAGCGACAATACCTAAAGTGATCCCCACGGCCACAACGCACCAAAAAGAAAACTAGAGGCGAACACAAAAAATAGCAACAAGAGCCAAACTATAGACGACTAGTACGCAAACAAAATAGAGAATTGGCCACCGCAATAGTGGCAAAAACAGCAAACAAAGCTCGGAGTCGGGGCTCGAGCCCGGCGGCGCAAATGACGGCGCGCAGACGTGAAGGCATAGGCGGACAACGAAAAAAATCACAAAAACCCGTCAGGCACCACACCGCTTGACGCTGCTACAAAATGACAGCATTAATGAAGAACAAGCTACCGGTACAGGTGCACTCGCAAGGCCGCGCAACAACGGAGAGGCAATGCAAAAGTAAGCCAAAAGAAAGCCAAGGACTGAATGAGGCGCTGACACAGAGCGCACTTAAGCGCTGGATGGAAACTGAGACAGAGTTTGAAGAGAAACAAAGCCTGTGTCGCAATCACAGAGCACGGAGAGACGCGAAAATGAGACCATCAACAATGGCCCCCAAAGAGCGACCCGCAAAAAAAACCCAAAAGATGAACCACAAACGCACACAGTAAACGGCAAGATGAAACCAGGCCACTTGACAAAGCTCCTGGAATTGGCGCCTTAGAAAAGAAAGAGCAGTAAGCGTCAGCGTAGGACGGCGCCCCGGGCAACCTCAAAGGCGCCCCCCAGTGAAAAGACGCACAAAAAAACAGACCCCGTAAGAAGCGTGACCAAGGGCGCTTGCGCATGCACACATCGAACTGGAACACAAAATTCAGGGAAAGCAGAATGAACAGTCGGGCTACAACGGCGAGAAACAGCAGGAACGGCGAAGATGAGGCAAACCAAGCAGCAATAAAAAACATCCACGCAACTCACCGGACTACCACCACAAAAATAGAGAGACAAAAAACGTGACCAGGCGCTTGCGCCCTCGCTGGAATAGAGCACAAATTGAGGAAGCAGATGCTCCAAAAACCCCAAAAAAAAAAAGAATACAGAGGCTCGCACAGCGCGAAAACCGCGAAGACGATAGGACGCGCTGCAACTGACCGCGTAGAGCGTGGACAGGACGCTTAGCGCTGGACTGGAAAAGAGCCGAATAAATAAAAACATGCAAAAGCGTACAAGTCGGGCTCGGAGGCAGCCAGAGAGCCTGACGCCTGACACGAACTCACCGAGGCGTCGACCGCGCAGCTATGCGCTCGCTCATAAGGCAAACTCCGGCATTTTGGCGCAAGACAGTGAAAACGACAGGGGTCGGAGCGGACACGGAGCCGGACCTATGCACGGACTAACGCGCCGTGGTAGAGGCGTAGACAGCGCGACTTACGCTGAATGGAAAAAAACATCGCGCATTTCGCGGAAAGCCTCCCGCCCGCGCGGCTCGCACCGCCCCGCGCCCGAGCGGGCGAGCTGAGCGCGCGCGTCGCCCCAAAACCCCAGCACCACCATACCGACCCACTGGTAGAGACAAAGGCACCAGGAACCCGCTTAAGAGCGCTGGACTTGCAGAAATAGGCCAGACATATTGAAAAGCACAACAACGCTCTAACGTGGCTACGCGAGTCCCCACCAGGCAGGCCAGAGAAGATCAAGGACAAGCGCCGTGACCATCCGAAAAACAACGCGAGTCAAAACAAATGAAAAAGTGACAGAGCACAGACTCCAGCGCTTGCGCTAGCACAAAAACCCATAGGAATGGCGCCACTCGGAACGACAACTCCCGCATTGCCACCCCCCACCTCACAACCAACTCCAAGACCGGGCCTCGCCGCCAAGTCAGGAAGCGAAGGAAACTAACAGCGAAAGCAAAGCGAAGCGTGGGATAGAGCCCGTGACCAGGCGACCTTGCACCCTAGCTGGAACTCGCACATATTAGGCGACCAAAGAGTCGCGGTCACGGGGACCTCGGAGGCGGGGCGGGATGAGGCGCAGCACGGCATGCCACGCTAGAGGCACCAGTGACCAGGCGATTCGACGATAGCGCCACACAAATGGATGCAGGAATTTCGAGAAAGCGTCAGTAACAGGGCTATCACGGACAGCGACGCAAAACCCGCGGCACTCGAGGACGCGCCAGCACCTACAGCCATATCTGCTAAGGACCCATACACTCATGACATCACTACGCCAGAACATGAGACGACATATGCTACTGCTTACCGGACGCTCGACAGGGCGGGGCCCTAGCACACGCATCCCCCTACCGACTGAATCCTCCTCACCTACTAAGGCGCACGACTACACTAACAACTCCGACCAGAGCTAAGCGCATAGTACACACACCCTCTCTAAACGCGCCAACTCGTCGCTCGCGTAAAGACGACAAAAAATCCGATACACCACCCCGCCTAACGATATAGCGATCGGATCTAAGAACCTGACTGCACATGAACCGACGCGAGTCATGACCGCAGCACTCGCCCGAGAGAGCGATGCGCGCGCGCGCACATAAATCGGGCCAATTGGAAAGACGCTGCGACGTCGGCGACTCACGGCCATCGAAGATCATTCTCGGAATAGAGCGCCGTGACCCCAGGCGCTTGCAAAGACTCGCCCTCGGGACTGTTGCGCACGAGTGATAGGCAGCAATCTCCGTCTTAACTATAAGCGCGTGCGCGAGAGGCAGAGGGCCGACGATGCATCCCAGCGCCGTGCGGGATAGAAGCGTGAACCAGCCACACACGATCTCTGCATGCTGTTCTACTCAATAGGCACAGACTAATACCCGTATCGCCCATTAGGAAAGCGTAACCGGTCAGCGAGAACTCAAAGGAAGAAGGCGGGCGAGATGAGGCACAGCGCGCGTGAAACAGCCTAGAAAGAAAAAACAATGACCACGCTACGCAGTGGCTGGAATCCGAGAAGATTGCGAAAAGTGCGTGAGCGAGCGATATCACAAGGATCAACAAGCATGCATAACGAGAGCGCCGGCGTAGCGATGGCAAGCAACCGTGAAGAGAGAGAGAGAGATGAGAAAGGTGCAATATAACCAGCCTCTCGCGTGCTCAGGCTGGAAATGCGCATTCGCAGAAAGCGTACACATGTCCGAGCCTCGGAACAGGACCAGCGGCCAGGCATGAAGACGCCGCCACGCCTGGTAGTAGCGCGCAGTGACACAGCCCCTCAATACGCGCCCTGGAGAGAATCGCACGACCCTAGCAGAAAGCCCCATGGTACGGGCTCGGAGCGAGCAAGAGCGGGCATGAGGACAAACGAAGATCGCAAGACTAGAAGAGCGCAGCCACGCGCTTGCGTGCTGAACGCACGCATGACTTGGAAAAACCTCGATTACCGGCTTCGGAAGAACGACGGCGGAGAATGAGGCGCGACCCACTGCAGAGATACGCGCTGACCAGCGCGTAGGCGACTGGGCTGAATGGCGCCATTTGGAAAAGCAGTATAAAGCTGACAGAACGCTAACCGAGCGGACGATAGTAACAAAAGCAAAGAAACGCACCACGATCGCCACAGCACACCACAAGAGATAAGAGCCTCTTCGCTGCTGAAGAAACTCCCTACACCGCATTATGGAAACGACGTCAAGTCCCCGAACCTCAAGGAGGAGCCGCGGGCCTGGAATCCCAGCCCACATCTCCACAGAGTCCCGACGCAAAACCGTGACCAAGACTAGACGTATCGGAGGTCAACGGGTCACCAGAGACCTGGCATGGACACTCGGCCGCCCATTAGGAACTTTCATAGTCGGGCCTCGGATACGGCGCGCAACGCGGACAAAACAGCGACACACAGGAGCAAGGTGGTGAGCGTAGCCCACCAAGCGTGAACACAGGCCGTCTATACGCATGCTGCGAGAAAAATGCAGCCACAACCCAAAAGTTTTGGAAAAACAACCGTAGCGTCGGCAACTCGAAGAGACAGCCCAAACAACAGGATGAGGCAGCCGCGTACAAGACATAGAGGCGCGGTGGGCGCGAAGCGCTAGGCTCGCGGGCGGCGCCAATGAGGCGGACTGCAGCATTACGGACAACAGCGGACAGCGACACCCTCCGAGCGGAGCCGGGCAGGCACCGGACACACAGACGACCCTCACGAAGTAGAACGTCGACCCGCGCGCGCGCGCGATTAGCCACCACTGGTCACCGACGGAGCTCGCGCGGCGGTGCAGCCGTCCAGGCGGTAAAAAGTGGCACTCATACGCGGGGACGTGCGGACGTAACCATTAGCGCACGAAACCGTTATGATTAATCACGGCCACGCAGCGAATCGAACAGCCCCAACCCACACACTAAACCAGTGGCCACGAAGCCAGCAAAGCCGCGGAGCGGCAACACTTACAAAAACCTACAACACCCCGGAAAAAACCGCACAAATAACGGAAATCGCGCGACCAATAGAACACATAAAACCTGCAAACTCCCCATCTTACCCACACACCGCTTAGCAATTAGCTACTACAGAAGGCCTGCGCACGCAGCCCGCACCCAGTCGGCGGATAACCCCTTACCACGAGATACAGAAAAACAGGCAAGGCTCACGAGCGCAGCACGAGCTGCCGATATGGAGGCAGCGGAGAGGCGCAAAGACGTCAAAGTGGACGTCACTCTGCTACTTGCTCAGAAGTCAAAACACAGGTGACACCACCGGATTCGCCTCAACTCCGTGCAGTCGCCACGAGAGCTATTGAACACTCGACTGCAACTCCCTCTCACCATAAGTAAGATCCCGTGCCCATACCAAACGCCACATTCATGTTAATAAACAGGCGGATTTATTGACCATCAATGTCAGTTCTTCTAGGCACGTGCCTAAATCTGCGTCAGTCTCATAGAACAACCCCACCTGAAAGCAACGCCCACTCATAACAACTTAACGTCATTCGTACAAGCCAAACCCGAATTTGTCTCTGCATATCTGATGTACTCAGCTGGAAGCATCCTAAACTACCCACTCTTCTAGGACACAATCGCTACACCACCTCACGACTTAAGGAAATTACGAGCCAAACTCCTCACCCTTAGGTACGTAGAAGCACCTCGAACCCAAATTTCAGCGAATTTCTCGCCCGTCCAATAGAGCTAAAACACAACAACGCCCAACGAGCTCGAATACAAACGTCTTGTTCTCACCTTCCCCCCCACCGCCCCCCACCCAACCCCACCAACACCACCCCCTCTTATCACCTCGATCACAAAGACAGGCAGTTTGATTTGAATCAAAGCCCACACACTAATGATCATAACATTCATCATAAACTAACGGAAATCTTCCCCTGAACGCCTTTCCTTTTGTTTAGTGATACGAACGTGCCCTCCATCGACCCTAGGCGCTAGCAAACCGCATTGCCTCGGACTCCGCAAAACACGACCCACCCAATTCCAAAAAACAGCAAAGCAATGGAACTCTCACATCAAGAACGAGTATCTGAAGAAAATAACCCTGTCTTCACGCTAATGCAAAATGACGGCATTCGTTTTATGCGAACATCTTACCATGATCAGCAAATCTGTGCTCGGATCATGAGTGTGTGCGTAGCCTATCCACAACTCTATCATTAGTTAAAAAATACAAATAAGTGCTTTAGCATTCGAAAAATATTCTTTAATACGATACGAGTACAAATTCTAAACATTGTATTCTTAATAGTGGTAAACCCCAAGGAAATTGTATTGATTAAGTATTGTAGAATACAAAACACTAGGTACTGGATTCGTCAAAAATGTGAAACTATGAAAAAGAAACGTCTTTAATGTTATGGTTAAAATATTAATAAATAACGAGAGTTAAGGATACACAATAACTATATAGCATTATGAGATATAATAAGTTTACGTTAAAAAATAATTCATACACCTTTATGTAAAAATAAATTCAAATCCCAAAAATACGTCCATTGTGTCAGCGAAGGGATTGCTCAAGGCGCGTAGAGTGTGAAGCGGCCGGCAACCACGCTATCAGAACTCATTTCTACTACTCTCTCAAATATCAATAGATCACCACGTCAGCCCTCGTATCATGCTGAATAATAGCGTCGACACCTCGCTTTCAAATATCACGAAGACTGGGCGTCTTACTGCTGAAGTTAAGGTGATCGCGTTCCTCTTTCTGCTTTGTCAATTTTGTGTAATAGTCGGCGAGCGAGCGGGGATCGAGCCGCGCGGCGAGCGGGCGGCCCAGCGGGCGGTCAGCGGGGCGAGCGCGGCGGAGCTGGGCGGAGCGGGCGGGCGCGGAGCGGGCGGAAGCGGGCGGAAGCGGGGCGAGCGGGCGGAAGCGGGGCGGAGGCGCGGGCGGACGCGGGCGGCGCAGCGCGGGGCGGAGCGGGCGGAGCGGGTGTGCGGAGCGGGGCGGCGAGCGGGCGGCCGGGCGAGCGGGGCGGAGCGGGGCGGAGCGGGGCGGGGAGCGGGCAAGGCACGTGGGCTGACCCCGCCGCGCCGCCGGGAAATTTCATTTGCGGCCGGTGGATGCGGAGGAGCGGTTGCGTGCGGCGCCGCTGACGTGGCGCCCTCGCCGTATGAGATCAGAGATGAGCAAGAGGGGCCGCATTGCCCACGCTCTCTCGACGACGTGCTCAGTTTGACAGCAAGATGAATAATTGGTTCATGAAGGGGATTTAAACAGTTACGTGTCAGTCAGTGGAATAATGAAGACTTTTGTTGTTTAATGGACCCATCAAGACCATGATTTGTTGTTAAAGATATTTTATTTGGGAATTAGAAATTACATCTTCTCTACCAAAAACATGAAGACAATAAATTTTATGTTTTCCGCATTACTAAGTGTTTTGCTTCATGAAGTAGTTAGTAAGAGATTCCTTCCATTTGAGTCTTACATGCTTCCCGTACTAGCGTGATTCTCACAACACTCGCATTGATGACTGCCTTTGCCCTCTCCATACTTCGACACAAAGCGACTAGAGAAATAGAGTTAGCCGGTCTGGAAACTGGATGAAAATGTGACGTTTGCGCAAAAGTATGGGTGTATATTTGTGTGTATATGGCACAAGATTGGTAGATGCTAGGTAATAGGAGGAGAGAAATGGGCACCACAGTATTTTACAGTAATAGATTTGTTGATACGTAGACTTCTCTAGATACAGATTTATTCTGCTTCTGCGAAAATACATTTGGCTCTCAGAACCACGCAGTATCGCATTACATTCACTCTACACCTCCGCTCGGGATGTCAACAGAATATATATTAAGGGAACTATTAGGAAAGCCGACAAACTGAAACGTTTTCTCGTCTTAGTGTTATTACTACTCGTATTTTCAAAAAGCCCAAGATATAATTGAAATATTTAAAAATGTGGAAAAAATTGAACTGAAAAAGAAATATCTGATTTAATTCAAAAGATTTTAAAAAAATAAAATAAATTTTGAAGAGTTTGCTTTCTTGCCTGCAAAAATAATTCTTTTATGCACAAATTGCAATGAAGATTTTCTGCATGTGGTTCGCTTAACTATAATTTGACAAATCTTAACCTTTCTTCTTTCTTCAGTTCATAAATACTCAGCGATTCAATGTTGAGTAATTTGGTGATAATTTATCTACAGTATTAGTGAATAAGATTTCATTCCTTTCTATTACATTTCTTTAACAACTTTTGTTATAATTTTAATACATTACTTACGAGTTGAGTATCTTTTATTGCCACTCGCAACAAACTTTTCTCATTTTTACTTTTTATTTACTCTGCTCGGAATCGCAGAAATCTCTTTTTGCGCTTCGCCGACGTCGCTTCGGCCCACTGCCTCGCAAGGAGGCCCTCGCTGGCCATCTTGCGAGGCCGGAGCCGCACGCGAGCGCCTCATATGTGGCCGTCGCCCTCAGCCACAAACCGTCACGCGCCGCCCCGCTTAGCCGCCCCGCGCCCCCCGCCCCGGTCCGACCCGCTCAGTGCGTTTCGACGACAACGCGCCGCCACCGCCGGACGCTGCGATAAACAATATGGACTATGATAAACGAGATTTCGGAATTATCCTTTGTACTGCAAATAGAAGGATGGGAAGTTCACTTGAGGAGAATATGCTGACGTTCGCTTGATATACGACGGTCTGCTCTTTTGGGTGACGCTATTGTGGTTTGTACGACATGTGCAGAGGTGAATTTTGATCAAAGTGTGACCTCTACGCTTTTTGACGTTTTTGGTCTGTTTATGACACATTGTTATGAGAAGCGAAGTTTGAGAAAAATAGTAAAAGAACGTTCAAGTAACTTGAACGTGTCTCACGTATGGAATAATTAAAACAAGGAAATGATATTTTATTTACGCACAATGTGTGTAGTAAAGACGTCGACAATGTGCTCACTTCTACATTTTAAGTTATTGTATGAATAAGTTACACTACTAGAAACCATTGCTGTAGAGTGCGTGAAATGAATCGTTAAATTGATTATTACTACAATATTGTTCTTGTGAACTGTTTTTATAATTAATTTTAAAATTTTAATCGTTTAGAGATATAAACCTTAGTGTCAAAATACGTAATGTTTTGCAGGCAGTTTTTACACGTTATTCAATCTTCCATGGTATCGGATGCCACATTGTTCCTTTGCGTGAGAGGAAGCAAGGAAGTAACTAATGAACGTCATATTTTGAAGTAAGCCACGTGCAAACTGATGTCATCGTTTGTTCTAAAGACATTAGATGTCCTTTAATCCTAGACGCTGTTCTTGCTTTCTTGCCAGAAAATTAATTACTACACAGTGTAAGATATTTTGATTGTCTCTCTACGATCGGCGCAAAATGTAATATCACCAGAGTCATGCTCTTTCGTACGAGTGTTAAGCATAGCAGGAATCTGGAGGAGACAGGAAGAGCGGACAATATCTCTAGGCGGAAGTTGTTCATGTCACCCTTTTTATCATTCCATCCATGAACTAGCAGAACATTCATTATTTTGAAGCGAGACATTACGTTGCAGCGTAAGCGGCAATTAAGATGTTACATTGATAATATAAATTTCTCACGTCCTAAACTGTTATTTTATGCGTGTGGCAGGATGTGAAAGAGTTCTTTATTGCAATACTACTGGCAAACTCCACAGATTTGAACACCTGCGTGACATATGACTAACCCATGAGAGCTGCAGAGCTCCGGGCTCACGTCAGCCCCTGTCGTCATAATAAATTTGCTATGGGCAATGTTTTCGTCTGTGAAGGGCAAGTGGAAAGGGTCGACATTCGAGCCGGCAAGGCTTGAGGTGAACAAAGACAGTTTGATGGCGGGGTCTGTCGTGTATCGCGAGAGACGGGCAGGCGCGGCAAATTCGGGTGGACCGCACGTGTGTGGAACACGGTTCGTTGGGCGGCAGGAGTGCCACCCCTTGCATACTATGAGCAAACAAACGAAGAGTGATGGCGCTTTTCAGATGATCAATTCAGCTCTCCTCAAAATATCAGCCGAGTTTATTTTTTCTTAGCGCATTCCAGTTTCTACAAATTAGATATTTTTTCTTTCACGCAAGAACGAAATGTGAGAATAAAACACACTAGAGTAGAGGTGACTTACTGAAGGGTTCCGAATCGTTGAACCATTGTTGGTTTTTTGCTGACGCAAATACTTTTAAGTCCAAATGGGACCGATGGGATCCTTTCTTTTATGCCCTTAAAAAGTTCGCCAAAGGAAGGCAACAGATCTTCTAGAATAAGAGGAGGTACCGCTCCAAGCTAAACATTTTTTATAATCCTTAATGTGCTCACTTGTCTGAGGGATTTTTTTCCTGTGGCTCACAGGCGTCGTTCCAGTCAGCTTCCAGGACAAAGACTGCCCAGGGGAGATGCCGCAGGATACGGCTGAGCGAGAGGAGGGGAGGCAAGCGGGGAAGAAAGAAGACCCTTTTGTCTCCAATGCGCGCCTGGAGATCCAGAGCGAGAAATTTTATATTTTTCGATTTTCTTTGGGAGAGTAAGAGAGCGCGAGCGAGAGAGACACACACACAGACAGACATACAGATAGAAGCACAGCGAGAGAATACCATAAAAAGTATAATTTATTTACTGGCAAAGTTAACATTTGAGTTGAATTATCGGCCACTTTTGCTATAATAACGATGGTGCTATCTCACGGTCACATCTGATAGAAATTCTGTTAGTTTGTTACATGATGTCGAAAAGCCTTGAAAAGTTTAAAGTTTATGGATTCATTCTAAAATCTAAATAATGCCCTGAAATTCTAAATTAATCTGCTAGAAAGTACGAACAGTGAAACATTTTGAATGGAAATTTCAATATTGATTTTCTATTACACGAAGGTGTATTTGTATTTATTATTTCTCATTGAATTTTGTAAACAGGACACTCAAGTATAGCACATCACATATATTAAATTTCATGCTATTTAATATTCTCTAATGTAAAATTCATTAGGCTTCTTGGTAATAAATTAGAGCACATTTAAATACTAAATGTATTTTCATTATCTATAAAAGTTTGGAAACATTTGTAATTAAGTAATTGGATGTTCAAAATTACGTCATATTTATATAAAACGAATTGTAAAATAATTTATTGCAAGAGAAAATTGCCTTGTCATTCATTCTTTGAAATAATTCTGATTCACAAAAGTGTTGTTGCTATAATACACTATAATACTTCTGGAAGAAAAAATAACGTCGCGTTTGGTGATGCCAACGTTTGAATATTATTTTTTTTTAATTCTGATCAGAAAATTTGTTAATTAATTTCGTATTGTCTCAAGAATGTTAGCACGTGTCATTCGTGTACGAGAAATTAAGGATATCTTCTTTTATATTTAGAATGAGTTTGATCTATAAAAGCATATTCATTAAACAAAATAATATAATATTATTTATTATATAATCAGTTTTTTCTTGATTGTAATATCATTTCTTTAAAACTCTTAAAAAGTTACCTCCTTCATATTTCAAATTGATTACCTTCATAATCACATTTCTTGAAACTACTGACTCATTCTACTAAACTATATTGGTTATTACATTTTTGGAGGAGCAGAAAAAAATGGACAGTACGGTCATTTTATGTGAGATGTGAGGTTCTCCAAACATATTTTCTACTCCCATTATATCATTCTTCTCCCTTTGTATTATGTGGATCCAGATCGTAGCATTATGGTACTGCTTAATTGTAGCACAGGTGTTCGACCAATTACGGAAAAGTTTACAGTTGGTTATTGTTCTATTAAGTGTATCGTTGTATTTTGTATACTCATATTATTGTGCCGAGGAAACCATTGGGGAGGTAACGGTAATTCATACTTGTTCTCTCCTGTTTCAGAAACTTAGAAGACTGAATCTTCATGGGGTCCCTACAAGCTATGAAGCTAATAAGAAATAAGAAAAGATATTGACCTTTGGTGACATTTCTTTAATAAGCTGAATCTTCACTTGCATTGTGTGCTGCTCGTTTGAGGTCAGACTGTGCTTATGCTGCACTAATGCCACCCGGAAACGTAGGCGACTGTCCGCTGGGTTGATTGAATACTGCACGCCAACTGCCACGTAAGTACACTCTGCAAGAGTTGAAATCATATTAGCTATTGATCTAGTCATAGAAAGAGTACCACATAAAACTTGAGGAAATGTGTAATGGGTGAGTCATAAAGTTTACGATACTCACTCGTTCTCTTCTTTATCGTAATATCTTCACACTCGAATATTAGCGCCCAACATTACATCATCGTTTTATAATATACTATTTGCCTATTGATTCTAAATTTCATCAGTTTTTTACTATAAAATGGTTATATTGGTAATAATGGCATATTAAATTTGAAACTTTCAAAGTCTTTTTACCATATACTATAGTCCGATACGACGTTAACAATTTCAAAAATAGCTTTTTACAGTCGTCACAGTATCTTATTTTTACAAAATAAGTAAGAATAACAAATGTATGTCTGCAATACTGAAATATTAAAAAAGTAAATTTAATGCAATAAGGACGCGCAAAGTAAATTATTTTAGGGTATTTTACTGAAAATTAAAATAATGTTCTAGAGATATACATCTTAAATGAGAATGACATAGAAATAAAGTAAATACAAATGCTCGAAAGTGGAGTAGAATGTAGGTGGAGTGACAGGAGAGAGCAAATAATCCATCATTTTGGAAAAATATGAAAAGCGCTGAAAAATATATAAAAATTAAATAGATGGTATAAAGGAAGGAAAAGGCGCGAAATGTGCTTAGACGAAATTAATAGGTGCGCTCCAGTCTGACATAAATATTTGAAGGCAGAACAAGTGGTGAGACGCGATAAAATAGTGTGGAACAGAAGAGAGAGCAGCAGCTGACTGGAACCACGCGACGAAGTCGCCGGGGAGGTGGTTTTGCCGCTGCTGTAGGCGCCGCCCCCGCGCTGCCTCCGAGCCACTCCCACGCCCCTCCCACCCGCAACCGGCCCTTCCCTGTATCCACTTTGCCAACGGCCCCTGTTGCTTGCACCGGACCCCGCCCTTGCGGCAGCGCGCCCATGCAGCGCGCGTCTCCCCTACTTCCACCACCCTCACTCACTGCCCTGTCCCATCCCGGCACTTCCACCATCCTTCCCACCGCCTCCCCGCGCTCGCTGCCCTCCACCTCCGCGCCCCTCCCCCGCCCTGTCCGCTCTGTTGCCCCTGGCTACTCCCATCACTCCCACCATTTCAACTGTGCTCACTGTTCTCATCTCCCCCTGCGGCATTATCCGCCCCCTCATTTCCTGACGCCACCCTCGCCACCACCACGCTCCCCTCCCCTCCGCCGCCCACGCGGTCTCCGCATTTCCCATCGCCGCCCCGCCCCCGCGCCGACTCTTCAGAGATCCAAATGAGTTTCTGATGCGAAATTGATTCCAAATTTAATTTAGCTGCGTGACAGGAGAAGCCGCGTGCGTTTAGTGGCAGGTACGCCGTGAGGATTAAGGCCGGCGCGTCGCCCGCAGCCCTGCAAATCTCAACGAGTTGTGCGCGCCCGCAGACTCCCGCGACTGGATGGCGCGCAGAAACAAGTGTCTTCTCGGTGCCGAGGAACGAAGCCGCTGGGCTGCGTGCGTGATCGATACATTTCCTTGCGTTTAGAATTTGCTTAATACAGCTGCTCGCGTTGCCGCTTACCACGGCAGAGCTCTGTAGAGTCGAATACGACAACTCTGCAATCTGGGATTACTATGTGTAAACGTTGGTTCGTTTTGCGCACGTAATTCTACATGTACTGCCACCAGTCATTACTTTCGGAACTCATAAAATGATTTCTAGTAAATATCCATTCAAGATCAGAATTTAGAGAGATATTTTAGGGAATTCAATGACATAACTCGAGGCACTAAGAAATTTAAATGTGTATTTTAATTTTTGGACTTACTTTGCACGAAGATTAAAAACATTTTCAATTTTTTTCAAAAACTTACATAATTTTTTATTAACGTGTTTTCTTGAAGAGATAAAGGAGTACTTAAAAAAACGTTGGTTTATTTTTCGTTCAACTCTCTGAATTTCGGAAAATTCAAGAAGTGAAACGTTTTTTGGCGCCTACCAACAACTACAATATGGAAGAAAGACATTATTTTCCTTAAACTACTTCCTCAAATAAAGGTTTTCAAATAAACACAGGTACACTTTTTAGAAAATACTAGTACTTTTTTCGTACTCTTTGTGAAATCGAATCAATTTTAAACACAAATTGTATCATAAATAGTCAATTTATTTCTTTAGAATGTTTTTAGAATAGAGAAAATTGCTTTTAAAAAAGTGCATAGGTTCCATTTAGGCGAACTCTCTATATTATCGAATACAGCAAAAAATTAACAATACAAAACTAGAAAAGTGATTAAGTTTTTCTGAACGAAATCTACATTAAATACTTAGATATCTAAACAAGGGCATTTGTACAATTATGTGCAATTATTTGAAAACACAAGCAATTTTCTAGGAATGTCTCCCTAAAGCAAAGGCAATTTATCAAAAAGATTATCAAAAAGGGCTCCAGTTTTTCCTCTTAACATTTTTTCCTCCATTCCACATAAAGACGCTTAAAAATGATGCAAGTCTATTTTTCATTGAACTGTCTGACTTTCCGAAATTTGTAAAAATTACAAATAATGCGACAATGTATGAGCTATTGTATCGTTATAACTTCATTATTTCACTGGAGATCTAAATCAAACATCACTTTTAATCAAATTCAGATACTCCACATTGCTCTTCGGAGAGAGACGATATGATTGGGTGTTGAATGAACTAAGGTATACAGAGTCTTACGTCTATCTGTCATACATTTGGATGCATCACAGTGCCGAGTTCTGACTCAGAGCGCTATTTTATCCGACGATGTAAAATCGATGCGGATATGGATGTTGTGAATAGTTTCAAAAAGTTTTGACTACTCGTTGGTCGACTGGTTACCAAACAACAAAATTATTATTATTTTCATCCTTTCCTGAGGGCATATACGAGTATCTTCTCTTCGATGTTTTCCGTTGCATCTCCTCTAGGATGGCTCAGCATTTTTTTGATATCATTCTCCACTCTCTTCTTTTATTCAGTATCTTATTTACTCCACAATTCGTTCTCTGCATTTGAGATAATAATTTTAAACTTATTTTTTCCGTTTTTTCAGTTCATGTGTTTTTTCGAATTCCTCTGAAACAAGGCCGAGAATGGTACAATGTGTAACCTATTTCTTATTAATGTATAACAAATCATTAAGACTGAATGTCCAAATACCAGTTGTTATTTCACATTATTTTGGCAAAATTAGCAATCATGTTTTCAATAGGCTGCAACAAACAGACCGCCAGCAACAACACGATGAAGAGGGGGATCGACCCAGCAAGTCCATCAAGTGGGGGATCGACCCAGCAAGTCAATAAAGTGGGGGATCGACCCAGCAAGTCGATAAATTGAAAGATCGACCCAGCAAGTCGATAAAGTGGGGGATCGACCCAGCAAGTTGATGAAGTGGGTAATCGACTCAGCAAGTCGATCAAGTGGGGGATCGACTCAGCAAGTCGATCAAATGGGGGATCGACCCAGAAAGTCGATCAAATGGGGGATCGACCCAGAAAGTCGATCAAGTGGGTGATCGGCCCAGCAAATCGAACAAGTGGGAAATCGACCCAGCAAGTCGATCAAGTGAGGAATCGACCCAGCAAGTCGATCAATTGGAGGATCGACCTAGAGAGTCGATTAAGTGGAGGATCGACCCAGCAGGGCGATCAAGTGGGAGATCGACCAAGCAAGTCGATCAAGTGGGTGATCGACTCAGCAAGTCACAGAAGTGAGTGATCGACCCAGCAAGTCGATCAAGTGGGGGATCGACCCAGCAAGTCGATCAAGTGGGGTATCGAACAAGCAAGTCGATCAAGTGGGTGATCGACTCAGCAAGTCGATGAAGTGAGTGATCGACCCAGCTTGTCGATCAAGTTGGGGATCGACCCACCAAGTCGATCAAGTAGGGGATCGACCCACCAAGTCGATCAAGTAGGGGATCGACCAAGCAAGTCGATCAAGTGGGAAAACGACCCAACAAGTCGATTAAATGAGGAATCAACCCAAAAAGTCAATCAAGTGGGGGATCGACCCGGCAAGTCGATCAACTGACGGATCCGTCAAACAAGTCGATCTGACTATCCTGAGTATAATAACTATTTTGATTATTGAGACTAGTTTGGCTATTTTGTACGTCAGTCAGTACTTCCGTCTGTTTATCCGTCGTTCCGTATGTCTGTCCTTCAGTCCATCTGTCTGTTCATTTGTCTGTCCGTCCGTCTACCCGCCCGTCTACCCGCAAGTCTGCCGTCGTCTGCCGTCCGTTGCGTCGTCTGCGTCCGTTGTCGTCGTATGTCCCGTCCTTTGTAGATTCGTCTTTTAAGCGTAGTCCCGTGGTAGTCCGACTAAGTCCGTTTAGTCGACTGTTTGTCGTCAGGGCGACTGTCCGCGCGTCAGGCGACTATCGTCAGGCCGTCAGGCCGACCGTCAGTTCGACCGTCCGTTCTTTAAGCCGACTATCCGTCCGTCCGTCAGACCGATCGTTAGTCCGTCAGGAAATCCGTCCGTCAGGTCGACTGTCCGTCCGCCAGACCGTCTGGTTGTCCGTTAGGCAGACTTTCCGTCCGTCAGGCCGGCTTTCCGTCCGCCAGACCGACTGTCCGTCTGTCAGCCGACTGTTTGTCCGTCAGGCCGACTGCTGGTCCGTCAGGCCGACTGTCCGTCCGTCAGGCCGACTGTCTGTCCGTCAGGTTGACTCCGTCCGTCAGGCCGACTGTCCGTCACGACCGGACGAACAGTCGGTCTGACGACGACAGCGCCTACGGACGTGACATTCGCTACAACGGCAGTCAGCGACGACGGACAGTCGCCTGATGGTCGGTTGCCTGACGTATTTAACGATCGCCTTACGGACGACTGTCGCCTGACGACGGAATGGCCCGGCGTGACGACGGTCGGGTCGGCTATGCGGACGGACTTGCCTGAATTGTGCTCTGACGACGGACAGTTGCTGAACGGCACCGGAAGACGGCCTTACCGGAGGCACATGCCCAACGGACGGACAGGCAGACTGACAGATCGAAACGTCCCGGCCTGACCGACGAAGCTCCCTGACGGACAAACAGATCGTCCTTGCGGACAGTCGCCTGACGAGAGCGGAGTCAACTGACGCGAAACAAGTGCCTGACGCACGGACTTCGGCCTGCGTAGTCAGTCGCCTGACGGACAAGTCGGCCTGACGATCGGAGTGACACTGACGACAGACAGTCCGGCCGATGAAGCGACGACATCGTCTGACGGACGAAGGACAGTCGCTGAGACGGACAGTGCGGCTTGACGTAACGGACAGTCAGCACCTGACGGACGCAGTCGGCACTGACTGGTCGGTTGCTGAGTATAACGATCGGCCTTACGACGGACCTGTCGGCCTGAGAGCAGGGATGGTCGCGTGACGGAGGTCGTGCTCGGCTGACGACGACTGTCGCTGACATTCGGTCTGACGGAGCAGTTTGCCTGACGGACGAACAGACGCGCTACGGAGGGACACTGGCCGACGGACGACAAGCATACGACATGACAGACCCGCAGCGTGAGCTGACAGTCGCCCTATCCCGGACACAACAGCGGCCTGAC
The DNA here is from genome assembly GCA_017312745.1 of Gryllus bimaculatus. Classification (NCBI taxonomy): domain Eukaryota; kingdom Metazoa; phylum Arthropoda; class Insecta; order Orthoptera; family Gryllidae; genus Gryllus; species Gryllus bimaculatus. The sequence goes on from BOPP01000181.1 coordinate 2,396,192, forward strand.
GGACAGTCGACTGACGACGGAGTCACCTGAGGACAGACATCGGCCTGACGGACGACGTCGGCGCGTATCGGTCAGCGCTGAAGGACAGTCGGCCGCGGACGGAGTCACCCTGACGGACAGACAGTCGGCCTGACGTGAGACGTCGGCTGACGAACGGAACAGAACCAGTGTCTGACGACGGACAGCGCCTGACTGCGACGGATAGCTCGGCTGCACGAACGGACAGGTCGCTATGACGGACGGACAGTCGCTGATTGGATCGGGTGCCTGACTATTTAACGATCTGGACTTACACGGACTGTCGCCTGACGAGCGGATGTCGGCATGTGACGAACGGTCGTCGGCCTGACGGACGGACTGTCGCACTGACATTCGTCTACGGCATTGCCGACAGTAAGCTGAGGGGCACTGCCCGAACGCACGACGGCACACTAGACGACCGAACGGTACGGCCATGGACGGAGGACACAGCATGACTGAAACGACCGTCTCGCACTGAACGGGGCACATCGTGCGCTGCCTGACGGACGGAGTCAACCTGACAGGACAGACCAGTTCGGCCTGAGGACGGACTGTCGCCTGATGACGTCACAGATCGGACCTGACGACGATGGCCGACGCGCGAGTCGAACTGACGAGAGACGCGGCCTACGGACGACAGCGGTCTGACGGACGGACAGCGGCCTGACGGACTGGACAGTCGGCTTGACGAACGACAGTCAGCTTAGACGGAGCGACAGTCGGCTGATGTCGGTGCCTGCGTATTAACGATCGGCTTACGGACGGCACTGTCGCGCTGACGAGCGCGTGAGTCGCGTGACGAGTCGTCCTGACGGACGGTCGGTCGGATCGACGACTGTCGCCGACATTCGTTACGGACGGACAGTTGTCCGACGACGACCAGACGGCCTGACGGAGGACACATGCGTCCGACGGACGACAGGCAGATTGCAGACGAACGTCGGCTGCACGGACGGACAGTCGCCCTGAGACAAACAGTCGGCCGACGGACAGTCGCTGAACGGACGGGAGTCAACCTGACGACAGACAGTCTGGCTGACGGACGACTTGTCGCGCTGACGTACAGCGTCGACGCTGACGGACATCGCCTGCTCGACGGAGTCGACCTGACGGAGGACCAGCGGCCTACGCAAGACGAAAGTCGGTCTACGACGTCACAGTCGGCCTGAGACGACCGTCGGCTTTGACGAACGGAAGTACTTCGAACGGACGGAGTCGCACCGCATGTCGGGTTGCCTGACGTAAATTAACGATCGCCTAACGGACCGGAACTGTCGCCTGAGAGAGCGGATGGCGCCGTGACGGAACGTCGGTCTCCTGACGCGACGGACGCCGCATCTGACATTCGGTCTGACGAGCGAACAGTTGTCCGTGACGGACGACAGACGGTCCTGAGAGGACATCATGCCACGACGGACGTGACAGGCAGGACTGACAGACTAACCGTCCGCCTGACGGACGGACATGTCGCACTGACGGACAAACAGTCGCGCTGACGAGACAGTCGGACCTGAGCACGAGTCAACCTGACGGACAGACAGTCGGCCTGAGGACGGACAGTTTCGGCCTGACGACCACAGTCGGCCTGACGGACAAAACAGTGCTGACAGACGGTCAGTCCGGTCTGGCGACGGAAAAGTCGCC
>BOPP01000181.1:2404108-2422995 GCA_017312745.1 Gryllus bimaculatus
AAAGACTCCAACACAACTCCACATGAATTGGTTACAGTGTGAGGGACTATCCCGTTCACGTCCTTCTCAGGCAATGGTATCATAGCAAGTGTGCGTCTTGTTACTATGTTTTGGGGAGGTTATAACCATATGTACAGTATATCTCGTAGTAAGCCTTAAGGATGGAATAAATATATTTTAAGCGTCGGCAAACTGTTTTAACCACATAATTCACTCCGATCAAACCCCTTAATCTACAATATTCCCAATATAGAAATAATAACCATAATTTAGCAACAAAAAAATATCCTCACTGATATCACGACCATAATCAATATACATTAAGTGCCTCTTCTGTTCAAATAATGCTTATCATACATCCCCAACGATATCCTTTGATAGAACCTTTAGAGAATTAAATACCACGTTAATATTCGAAAAAAAAAGCAAATTCAAAACTTTGCCATTGTCGCCTTTCAAGATGCGCGAGACACAAAAATGACGGATGAGAGCTCTCATCATTCACGACGAATGTTCTCTTGACAGCCTTTCATGGACCCCACAAGTCGCCTGTACAATGGACCAAACAGCGGCGGCGGCGGAACCACAGAGAGGGATTGAGGCGGCGGCGGCGGCGGCGGTCGCGCGACGGGCGGAGCGGGCGGCGGCGGGGCGACCCTCCACCGCGCGCGACTTAATTAACGCCCGCGACGCACCGCGTGCGCGCCCCGCGGCGGGCGCTGCGCTGCCGGGTGGCGCGGGGGGCGACGGTGTTCACGATGAGAAGAACGAATGAGGGAGGCGAAGAGGTGGCAGTGAGGTAAAGAAGGGTCACGAGTGGGTGGAGGCAGGAGTGAAGCCGACGAGGAGGGAGAGGAGACGAAAGGACGGGAACGATGGATGTGGCGAAGCGGAGACATGAAGGTACGGAAGGAGTAGTGCGGGTGATGAGCGACAGCCGGGGAGGTAAGAGAGGGCGATCGAGAAGAGAGGCGAGGGTGGGAACGGTGACGAGAGGAACGTGGGAGTCGAAGAGCGAAGGAGAGTAACGAGAGATACGATAGCGTGGAGAGACGAGGAGGAGGGCGAGGAGAGGGACGACGGTGACGAGGGCGAGTGGGCGGCGAGGGCGGCCAAAACGACTAGCGACGGAGAGGAGGGTGCGAGGAGCAGAGATCGGAGAGGAGTTGCCGAGAGAAGCGTGAATCGATTGGGTTCAGCAACTGCAGTCTTAGTGGTCGGTGCAGAGTAAATTGTGGGGCCTGAGGCGTTAGCGGGGACATGGGCAGCGGTGGCGATATACGCTTGTGTTGGTTTCGGCGACGATGAAGATGTCCGCCCGTGTCGGCTACTGCGGAGTTGACAGCGGCGGCGGTAGCGAGATCCCACAAAGCATTTGCGCAGCCACCGCTGCTACAGCCGGGTCGTAGAAAACGCGGGAGCGACAGCCACAAACGGGGAAAAGCAAATTAATTAATAAACGTTGCGGTGCGTGATGTTTTTAAGGTTCTCCACCGCCCAACCTTGATCCTGGGACGTTTTTGTGAGTTCAAGAATACGTTCCACCACGGCGTAAAATCAGCGTTGGCTGATTTGTGAAAGAGCACCCGCCCGAGGGAAATATGGAATAGCTTTTACTCTTTCTAGGAAGCCTTGTTTACGGAGAATTTGGTTGAAAACTTAATTCTCTATCGTCCCGCTGCGAGTGATACAATAGGGGTCATCAAAGGTCATAGACCTTGTTCTAAGAAAATGTTGACATTTAAATTTTTCAAATATGTCATGTGGAAGATTACATTTGTCATGTCTGACATTTACTTAATTAAAGCATGATGGCAAAAATGTGGAACAAGAGCTTGAACGAAGACTGTGATAAGTACGAATAATTCGAAATTCAAATTGAAAGTAGAAATATACACAATAAATAACACTTTTATTCACATGAGTAAATATTTTTTTTAATCAACGTTAAATTAAATTTGAAAGAAGGGGACGATGATGTAAATAAAATTATATTTTTAAATCACTGACGTCAATTAATCATAACTTTCTTCTGGTTTTCAATCGCACACGTCGCTTCCTTTGTTGTTAATAGTTTTACATAATTCGTAACTTAAATAAAAAACTTAACATACTGTATTATCCTCTCACTGTATCTGTGACTGTGTGCAAGAAGGTTTGATGTCAATATTAAATGATTAACAAAATGGGTGGTTTTCTTACAGCACATACGAGTAAATGACAAAACAATCGTAGGCAAATATAAATCAACGTGAAATTTAGGAGATAGGACATACTTTTGCCTTTGTCTTTCTTTGTGCGGAAAGAAGGGACTCTAAAGTACACAATGACCGCACTAACCTGAAAGCATTAAAAACTGACATCGGACCTTCTTGTAACAAGCCTCAATATAATTCGATAAGGAACGGTAAGGGATGCCCCCAATCGAGTTGAAGGCGTTCATGCAAAGGGGGTGGAATGGAAAGCGAAGAAAGCACCCGATCCGTGATCCGACGAGTGCAGCTTTTGTCAGGAAGTGATTAGTGAACCCATTGAAACAGAAGTCGATCAGTGTGTTTGACCGATCACCTACATCTCGGCAGGCACCACGAAAGTGACCTGACATAAAAATCTTTACTTTGCATTTCATCGCCACCTTTTCCTGCATCTTCCGTCGTGTCCTAATCCCTTCGATTGGGAGGTACATAACTGATCGAGAAGTCTTTCTTCCTTTTTTACTTAATATAAGAACCGAAAAGTTTTATAATCCATTCTCATTTCATTATTATTAATATTGTTATTCTTATTTTAATAATTATCACGAAATACAAGTATTACCATGACGATATATATTATCTTCCAAAGTTTTCCATTTCTCACAAAGCTTGAATTCTTGACTCGATATGTTTTGGTTCGATTGCTGACGATATTTAATCCCTTTCTAGTCTTTTTATGAGTAATTCAAAAATACGAACTCAATCATACCACCTACAAAACCTCTTTGAAATAGTTAGTAGTACTTATTAACCATTCACTAACTTAAACAAGCTCCTTCCAATCCTCTTCTGTACATAACTTGTGGGGACTCGTTGAATTCAATGTAATCTATTTAGGATTAATTTTAATTCATCTCTAACATGGAGTAAATAAATAAATTTAATCTCACAAAAGCTATGAGAGTATTCTCATTGCTACGTACTCCTTCCTTCCTCGCTTTATACCTATCTTCAATGTGAAAAAAAGAAAACTCCTCCAAATTGCGTACGGATTTCTCTTTGAATGGCCTTCTTTTCATCAACTATTGTATTAAATTGCCTTTGAAAGTGGTCGGGCGGAAGAGCAGGCTAAATGGTTTGAGCCTCGTCACCAATAAAGACATTTTTTATATATTGTATTTTATTTCTTTATTCTTTGAATGTAGTGATTTCATGCATTTCTTTTGATTTTCATTTATACTACAGAACTAGTTCTTTCCGAATATCTTCCTTTCTTGTATGATGTGTCGTCGGCATTGCTTTGCGGGCGTTGCCACAATCGCGGCTATCAACGCTGGTAACAAAATGAAATCTAAAAATAATGAAAATTTAATAAGGGGGCATTCATGATAGGTGATATTTTCAGAAATGCCGCACATTCCATCAACAGGGGGAAAATTGACGTAAATGATGAATGCAAAGAAATGGTCTTATAACGTTTAATGCGTGAAAGCCTAATACGTAAACTTATGTTACAAAACATTATTGTTGAAAAAATTAATTTTAGAATGACATATTGTTGCCACATTTAATTTTATTTATTATTTATTTATTACTTTTTATTTACTTATTATTTTTTATTATTTATTTATTTACTTTTAGACGTAAAATTTCCTGTAAAGGGCAGTTGTTCTCCCTCTACAGGGTAGTTCAACTCTACATCTGACATTGTACGAAATATTAAGTGCCACTTATCTTCACAATCATACTATGTCCTGAAAATATGTCTTCAGGGGAATTGCAAATTTCGTGGATTTAACACACCAACTAACTGTGGATAAAAAAAACACTGACAAGACATTGCAATTCAATCAAGATTAATAATATCTTCCGCTATTGTTAAAAAATTGCATTGTATGCACACAATTGCATAATCTGCAGAAATCTTTCAAACATTTACCCTTCAATTAAAGGACTTAGCGCAGTAACTAGATACGCCCCTCCAGTCTCAGTAAACCTCCTGTTAATTACGATTACCTTGTTCTTATTTATAAAGATCTTGAGGCAGTAATAAAACGAAACACCCGTGTGTTAATCAGTTGTTTCGTCCAGTTTCCCTGATTCTTTGATAAAACGCTGAGATGGCCCCTTGTTTTGCTTCTGGACATAAATATAGCTTTACTATGCACACATTTTGTTGAGTTCTGTGGAGAATGTAGATATTCAAACAAACGTGCTCGCAGTAGTAAATCTATTCCTTCACGAAGGGCATAATTAAGGATAATATCAAAAATTTTAATCTGATTTGCCTTTGCAAATAGCTTGTATTACATGGGAGAAATTTTTTTATACCAATTCTTGCCAAAACTACATCTTGTTACCTGTTTTCATAATTCTACTTAATAATTATACGAGTTACGATAGGGATCCCAAAGCTCAAGAAACCGTGCACTTATTGCATATTTCCCTACAATGCGTCACACAGTTTTAATTGAGTTTGACGTTAAATATACACACTTTGATAATAACTTAAATATGAATATTTTTAAACAGCAAGAGGTTTGCTGCAACTGGGCGTTTACGTAGTTACTGGTTCAAGCCCTTCAATTCATTTTTATTTTTTACTTATTTAAGGTCGCTTTTCAACTACCAAGGTCATATAGTGACCACTGTAAGTAACATTGGGGGTAACGCTAATGGTATACCGACACACACAAACATCTATGCCCTAGGCGGGATTCGAACCGGCTACCCTTAGGTCCGGGCCAGCTAAGGCTCTTCACCCTTAGTGACCTCTGCTATCCAGGTCAGCCCTTCAATTCTTTTTTCGAGCAGAATTCACACGAGAGCGTTTGTAAGCCGACCGTCAGCTACGAGCTGATCGCCTGGGCTCATCGTCTTTCTCCGCGCGCAACTGATCGATTCCCCGAACACAAGACAGCGTTTCTGCCTCCTCGTTTCATCAGCGGGCGGAAGTACGCAAATCCAAGATGGCGCGCGGCGGAAGATTGCGATCGCGACACCAGGAGGCCGCGGCGGCGGGGGCGGCGGCGGCGCCTCCACGGAAGAGGCCATCCGGCGTAGTTTCCGGGGCGCCGTTCTCTCTCACCGCGGAGATGGAAGCGGATATGGTCTCCGGCGATCGAGGCGGCGCTGGCGCCTTGGAAATTGGCACGGGAGCGCTGTCAATCGGTTTGGCGCCAATAAATCTTCGTCGGAGATGTACTTTTTCAATAGTTCAGAGTAAAAGAATTTGGTTGCAACAGAAGTTTGTACTATATGCCTAAGCCTATGTGCTATCTGCCCAAGTGAAAGTTCCTAGATTGAGAGAACTTGGATTCGAGACCGACGAGTTTTTGGCATCCGTTAAGTTGCAGGAACGAACAGCACAATTACCGTACATCTTCCATTTCGTGTAATTATCAGGGCAGAGGTGATTCGTGTAAAGATTCACTGTGCACCTGCACACTCATAAATTGGTGTCCAAACATTAAAATTATATTATTCATCGTAGCAGAATAGGAAATAATTTTTTATACACTAAGGGCGTTGGAAAGGTTCTAATGATCGTGTGACAACAAAATGCCTGATGGACTTGGGCCCTAGAGTTTTTTCTCGCGAGATCAATCGAATCTGTAAACGCCCGTCGAATATACAAGATTTTATTTTTTACTAACTTTTAATGGTTCAGTTGTACATATTTACTAATTAAATTATTTTACAATCTCTGCTAATAGACAAATGCCTCTTGTATTGGAACTGATGTGAGAAATCTATCGCTCTGCTTACAGAACGCAGAAGGCGATGCGCTCCGTTTAACTCCTCATTTCCCGCCAGCGGGCTCTAGCGGCTCTCGCGGTCATCGTCTTCGATTTTCGCGTCGATAGTAATTACTTTTATTAGGGAATGTGAAGGAAATATTCTTTGTTTATATTTGTGTGTGTATATAAAATGTACATAACTAAATAGCGAAAGAAATAACAATATTGATAAGAATCGTATCTATTTCTCGCTTCCTCCGAGTCTTGGCACGTGTTACATGCCGGGGAATGAATGCTGTGATTCTTGGAAACATCCCTTCTTTTCTCGGAAACAATGCATCTACATTTTAATTAGTAATTTATACTCCAAAATCTGTCACACAGAGCTCAATAGCAAAACAGCCGTAAAAATTCAAATAGATACAATTCACAAATACCTTTATTTCATGAGACGGCGCGTGCGATACAGAGTGCCAGAACCGTTGCAGAGTTTGGTTTACTAATGAATAACTGTCGATCGGCAGCGTCTAAAACGGTAATTTCAGTGTCATTTGTTTGAAAATATAATAAACAAAGAATATCTATTAGCACCATAGTGTGACACCAATTATTTACAGGAAATGAACCAAGATGTAAGACTGTGGCAATAAGCGCCGGTACGCGCCCGCTGGAGGGTCGAGTCTTGTTTGCGCACGCGCGAGATGACGTCATCTGTACGGCGCTGCGACACGGGAAATCTTTCTGAGTGGTGCGCAACTATTTAGGGCCGAATCCGTAGCAGCACTGTCGCGTTGGAAGGTGAGCGGCGGGAAGAGGGAACGGCCAAGGAAGCAAAATGTTAAATTAAACAAACGAAATTAAGGAGAGGGTTTAAAGTTATAAACACTAGAAAGCAATCTCGTGAAGCAAAGGGTGCATCACCAGTTCTACAATAATTGTAGAATATTCTGTTGTTGTTTTTGAAGTTAAAACCAAGATCATTTTCGGGTCATCTTTGCCTATTACCATTGCTTGTGTGATACCCCAACATTCAGGGTCCTCTACTGCGGGGAAGAGGGATGTTGCACTGGCGAGCGAGGAAGCAATGCGCGCGAGCGAAGATGGCAGTGGAGGCGCTCTGACCCCGGCGGGCGCCCTGCAAATGGGGAGGGGCGCGAGGGCCAACCTTGTTAAGCGGCGGCGGTGGCTTCTGGGGCGGCGGGCGGTTCCGCCATCCGGCAGGGAGAAGCCGCCGCCGCCGCCACATAGTGGGAGTTATTCACTCCGAAACAGTACCAAAACTTAAAAGAATTATCACGAAGATCAACGATCGAATGGTTGATGAACTGAGAATTTCACTTTGAGCAGTAATCCGCGATACTGACACCGAAACAAGAAAATAATGAAACAGTACCAAAAAGTCGAAGAATGACAATCAAGGTCAATGATGGACTGTTGGATAAACTATGGATTTCACTACGCACATGATTTGTTCAGCTCTCTTTTTGCTAATGGCGGGAGGTGTAGGGTTGGGAGAAGCTGTAGTCAGAAACTCTATACTTGCAAGTCTTCAGATCGTTTCCAGATGCAATTAAGGTTTCTGTTACAACAGAAATTTCGCGTTTCAAAATGTTCACAACCATGCTTGTTGGTAACCTAGAGATGTGCAAACAAGATGATGGGAGTTCAAAAAACGAACTTTAGGATACAATTTTGATATATAATGCTGTTGTAAGCATTTGAATTTTGTATGGATTAAATTATTGATAACATAGAAGGTTGTTTTTATTTTATTTATCAATAACGGACCTTATTTGTGTAAAAGGTGTTGGATATTTGTTTGATTGGCCCGCATTTCTCGAAACTAGAGAGATTTAGAGGCAAACCTGCCAAAACGTCCACCTTTATTAAACAGTCATATCTAATAGTGGCCAATTTTGGAAGCGAGTGATTGTCCCGTAAACCCGAGTAAATATTCCATATTCTAACACCCCCGATGCTATGGTGGGCGACCAGGCCATTTCTCAGATTGAACTGAGTCAAACAATTAGTTCCTAGAAAATCTACAATTTTGAACCTCAGCAATACAAGTAACAGTGGATTCCTTATTTTCGTGCAACGGGACGCATTTCCAGATTTCTTTCACCATAGATATCGCCATGGAGAGCAGTTGCTAACTCACGGAAAACTGTTTTTTCCCTATAACATTAAACTCTATTCATGCATCCACAGAAGAGTCTTCATAGGGTGAATAGCAGCTTTAAGTCTAGTGGAGAATCGTCTACGAATAGGAAGAAACAGTGAAACGGTGGGGGAAAAAGTGAAAAAACAGGAATACGTATTATTTTGTTTACGAATAGTTTAAATGCGCACGTGCAGAAACGATTCCGATATTTTTACGTTCTAGGCTGTATGTATTCACGTAGTAAAGAGAATTGCAATGCAGCAGCGAAAAGAGGTGATTTTTTTACCGAAAACTCCTATTACATGTCTTCTATATCCAAAATGTGGATAATTTGTTTTTGTTTGTAGAAATGCCACAACACGGCCCCGGGTTCGATTATCGGTCTTGCAAAATTATAATGTGCGTTTTTCATGCAATGTATTAGTTGCTGTGTGATGACGAGAAAATAAACTTCTAAGGTGAGAAGACTGGAATATGAAGTGGGGATGCCTACGTGCTAACTTCACGTGCTAACCAATGGCCGTGAGACAGGGACGTCGCCGGTAGACCTGAGCCCGTTCACGGGCTGTCGAGCCAAGTAATACATACATGTATTAAATGACTTCCTCTTATACTACATATAGAGAAGAGTAGTATACGAATTGAAATTGGGAAATGTGGAAACAGTTGGTCAATGATGTTTAAAAAGCAACATTTCCTAATGTGTTTCGTAATCAGTGAAAAGCACCCGCCAAAAAAAGAACCTACCAAAAATTTCAACTTCCACTTTGTCCATTCTAAATATCCGAATTCAATATACAATTGTTTATAGGGAAAAATTCATAACGAGATAATTCAATAAAATATAACAAAACATCTGCTTATATAATCCCAGAAACAGATCATAAGTAGGTGGCAGATGAATGACACTCTACAAACAAATAAATAACAAATAAACTGAAATTTGGTATCATTGCAGCCTCTCGCAGTGAGGTGATAGGGTTCGCGACCTGACAGTAGAAACATTTTTCGACATTACCTACAATGCTAGATCGAATTCAGCCGAAGAAATCGAGCGGCCGGCTGCTCTCATTGGTAATTTTCCGTGTTTCCCCTACTCACACACTCTCACACTCACATACACTTCACTAACACACATGGGAGATAAGTCGGGAACTTAGTGCTTATCCCTGCTGGGGCGGTGTTCCGCTGTTGGGAAATACCTGTTTGGGGAAAACCCTGCAAGACGACAAGAAGGTCGGCGCCGGATGTCACCATCCAGCTGGTGAGATCACCACCAACTTCTGCTATAAAAAATCACTGCACTTACTGGACGTATAAATTTAGCGTTGACACGCCCGGAAACACTAATCAACCAAGTAGTCTTGTCCGTTGTTGTTTTTATTTTGCACCTGTTTGTATTTTCGTCCGCTCAGACGTGGCCTCCAGGCAAGTGCATTCCTCAGCCGTGCAAGGGGAGGGCAGTTGCAAGACTCTCAGGAGGAGTGGAGAGAATCCTGCTGTCAGGGTGGGGGGGGGAGGTAGACAGCGAGAGACGAAGACGGGAGCCTCCCTAGAGACGACGCCTGTTCCGAGGCCTACGAACGGGAGCCCAGAAAAATTCGACGCCTTCGGGAATTTTTCCGACGCTGATACATTTCGTTGCCTACCGGTGCCAAGCCATCGAGGAGGGAAAACGTGAGCCCCCACAGAGAATGACAAATCCACAAGCGGCGGCGTGGAGGTAATAGCCACGTTCCACAAACTATGTGTCATTTTTAAGAAGAAAATCAAAATTTTAACAACTTTTTATTAGGTTTCTGCTCAAGAGTAATTCGTTTTACATAAATATGTTGAACAACATCCTGCCAGTTGTTGACGTAATGACATTGACATACATATTGCATAATATACCGACATAAAACGTTATATTGCACTAACAATACACGCCCTTCTTCCCAAATTGCATGTCTTAATACTGAAATGATGTATTGTTAAATAGTACGAGTAACATGAGTATGTAACAGGAGTACGTGTTGACACGATAAAGTATATTGTACGGTACGATACATATCGTACGTTGTACGATGTAGTAGATTGCGTTGATCATTTCACGAATTAGGAGATGATGGGTTATCTCTTTAATTTTCTAACGAGGGTGTCCCTTTATTTAAATTCAGCTGAATGTTTCTACAAAATCATTTTAACGTTCTGGATTAATTTGATATAACATTTTAAGTGGAAATATATCTTATCTTCTCGACTCTTCATGAAATAATTCGTGGAATATACAAATAAAGTAATTCCTAGTAACACAAATTCTTCAATCTACGTACTTCCATTCTACAAATAGTTCTTTCGCTCTCTTCCTGCAACAGCGCAAATAATTTTTTGGCTTTAGAGTTATATTTTCCCTTCAACCAGGAAAAAAATACTCTTACATATTTAAATCAAATAAGTTAAAAATGAATTCAATGTTTGGAATTATTCAAATGTAATCCTTTCAAAGTCTAGTTAAACGTTATTTTTCATGCAAGTTTAATACAAATTTCAAGCGAAATAAGGAATTCTTGGAGTTACATATTTTGAATTATCCAGTGCTCCAAATTTACGACTACACGGCAGAGGAACCTGCTTTTTAGAAAACCTAGAAATATTTCTAATTATAAATTCTGTTTCAACCTCTAAAATGGTACACTGGCCATTCCGCTAACACCCTCTCAAATATTCTTCCCAAAAGCCATATTCCTTATTACGAAACCCTTTTAGGTGGCAAAAACTCTTCCTTTAATCCTATTGTCCTAACCGCATTCACAAGCACATTTCGATAAATCTAGCGTTTTCCGTGTTCTCACCGGCGTGAGGGCCCGCCCGACAAAATAGTACCTCTGTTGAACAAATAACGGCGGCAAAGGAAGCCTCGCTAAAGAGAGAGGTTCTTCTTGGAAAGAGCGTCACCCAAGCACGACAGGCGGGGGAGCTGAGCTGCGAAATTAAAAGATTGCAACATTTTAATTCGTTTCCGCGAGGGAAGGGGAACTTTCTTAATTCAATCCGACACAGCCTCCGTCTCCACCGCACCCTCGCCCCTCCCCGACGACGCCACGGCCGCACGGAGGGTGTTGCTGCTCACAGAAGTTGGGAAGGATTATCTTTTATCGTCATTAATTGTGCAGATCTGGAAGAGCACTAACTTCGCTAAGGATCGACAAATAAATTGACGGTAACTCGTTGATAGCGGTTTCATTTCAGGCGAAAGCAGTAATGAAGTTGGTGAAGATGCTTAAAGAATAATTATTTTCCGATTCTTGAAGCAGGGAAACATTTTCGAAGAAGTTTGCGGCTGTTGGGAAATTAGGCGCAGTCAATTAGAGGAAAAAATTGATGTAAATTTATTGAAAGACAAGTTAAAGGAAATAATAAATTGATGATCTGAGACACAGAAAATTGTTTGGAATTTTTAAAGAATTGGAGGTGTGACGTAAACGTTTTTATTTGCATATTATCAACTCATTGTAAAATGAAAACAAACTGTTCGTAGATGAATATAGGAGGATTCAATCGATATGCATATTACCAATTAATTTGAAATCCAAGAAAAACAATACCAAGCAGTTCAGAACAATGAACAAATTTTCATACACATAAATAAATATCTCTATAAAATAAATGAAAATAGTCCATATCGATACACAATTAACTCATTTTTTATAAAAACGAATAGAGATCCTATCAGAGCGTACATTTTATCGGTTAAACAGCAAAAAGATAGCGATAGGTTATTTCATTTACTCAAATAAATTACTAATATTTTTAGAAGAATATTTCATTGTTAGATAAAGCTACCATTCGTATTCGAGTATTTACACTACTATAAAATTACGTAGAATTCGTAAGTTCTGTTTATTTTTATAATTCATCTTAAAATAAGAAAATAAGATAAGTATTACTATTTTAACTCAAGTGAATCGGACGTTATTTTAAGATAACAGGCAGAAAAAATGTTTGCAAGGATATTTTTGATTTACTTTATTTTGTTTGATATGTTGAAACAGTTGTCACTATTCTGTGTTAAAAACATTTACATTGGAAAATTATTAAAAGGGTTTCTGATCAATGCCATTCGCCGAATCAATACCGATGAAAATGTAAGGAGATAGTCACAAATAAAGTTTCTTATTATTCGTTCAATTCATTCTCACGTTCTGGACGAACAACGCAATGTTGACACACACATGTTGCTGTTTTATTGTGTTTTGATGTCACGTTTCCTTCGTATAGGAATTATCTCGATTATAATTGTCGTATTATCAGTTGTAAAATCTATGTTTAATGTTCCTATGAACTATCACTTCTTAGACGTATCATAATTAAGACATTTTCGTGCTGTGCCAAAAATGTTTAAAATTGGTGCAGGTGACGAGACGATACAAGCAATTTTGTACCCGAAAATAGGGATATCAGTATGGATAGTTAGAGTGTTCGTACAATTTTTGGAGTGCCGTCCATTCCCAATACTTTATTACGATTATTTTGAAATGGATATTCCATAAATAGTAATTTTAATTTGAATAGTAATTGAAACTTAACAGAGCTAGTGGGACGGCAGTTTTTAAAACATAATTAAATACATTTTGGTAAATGAGGAGTTTAATTTACCCCAAAATAGGAAACACAAGATAACAGCAGGCGTGGTAGTGGTCATGCAAAAACAATCCCAAATGCGCGAGGCAAAACAGATCCACTTTCCGTCGATCGGTGTGAACGATGGTGTCGCCCCAGGACCTGCGAGCAGCGCGAGGGCAGGGCAGAGGGGCTGGGGCGGGGCGGCGAGGGATGGGTGAAGCGGGGTGTTGGGTGGCGGGAAGGGGCGATGGAGGGCACAGAGCGCGAACGGGGATGGCGTTGGGAAGCGCGGTCAGCGGCGGGAGAGCAGGTGCCGATGGCAACGCGGAGGGGCGGGCGGGGCGCGCGGGGACGACAGCGACGATGGCGACGAGATGGCGCTGGTTACAGGGGCAGGGGCGGGTGAGGGCGCTGGGGAGGGCGCTGGGGAGGCGCTGGGGAGGCGCTGGGGAGGGCGCTGGGGAGGGCGCTGGGGAGGCTGGGAGGGCGTTGGGGAGGGGCGCTGGAGGGCTGGGGGAGGGCGCTGCGGGAGGGCTCTGGGGGAGGGCGGCTGGGAGGGCGCTGGCGAGGGCGCTGGGAGGCCGCTGGGTGAGGGCGGCTGGGGAGGGCGCTTGGGGGCAGGGCGCTGGGGAGGCGCTGGGAAGGGCGCTGGGAGGGCGCTGGGAGAGCCCGCTGGCGAAGGGAGGATGGCGAAAGGGAGCGCTGGGAGGAAGGGGGGGTTGGAGGAAGGGGCAGGGCGAGGGGGGGCGCCGGGACGGAAGCGAGGTTGGTGGCCGAGGAGGCAAACGAGAGTAATGATGAAGGTGCGGCGGGGTGGCGCGCGCGTAACTGCAGCGCTGGCAGCCAATGCGTCGGCGAGGGTGGTGGGGGGGCGGTGATGGTGCTAAGTGGAGAGGGCGGGGGCGGCGTCCGCAGATGCGAAACGGAGGGCGGAGTCGATCGCGGGCGAGAGCAAGCCATACCGCCCGCGCGTCCGCCGCCTCATTAGCCAGTGTTGCCTGCTGGGGGCGGCCCGACAACCTCCGCCCCCGGCACGCGCATATATCAACGCCCGCCGCCCCCGCCCGTCCCCTCGCCGAGCCGCACCTGTACCCGCCACCGCCGCGCGACCAGTGCCTCCTAGACACCAACACTCGCTCCCTTTCATCCCGTTTGCCTTCTTTTGGTGCCATCGTCCCGGTTGGGTCACGACCTCGGGTCGTCCGTTTTAACTTCCACACTGCCCGCGCCGTCATTCCTATCATGTCAATATTCCGTGTAATAACCATACTCCTAGTCATACTCGTTCCCCTGTTCATTTACTGATGTTTCCGGGTATGTCTACTGCTATGGTCATTAGTCCCGGTAGCGTAGTGAATGTTTGACCCCGACGCGCAACGGTGTTCATCTGGATGGCGAGGTCGAGCGTCGACCCACATATCGACAAGAGGAGGAATTCTTCCTGCCAATATCTCGTCTAGAGGAATCAGCTCTAAGATCCTTCCGACATGTGTGGTGGTGTAGTGCGTGCAAAAGGGGGTGAGATTGAGAGGAGAGGACAAGAAATAGAAAGCGGGGTCCGTTTGGTATGGTACTACCAGGCAGTTGCAGGATTGTTCGCATAAATTACAGAAATTGCTGATCAGAAAATTCAATTGCTAAAATCGCCCTCAGGCCGCTGAATTCGACCCCACTCTATAGCTAGTGTGAAAATTTGCCCCTGTCGGGACTGGGATTCTAGCATCTCTCGGTTAGAGCTATTGCACTGACAGCTGAGGATCAAAACTAACTCCTCTGATATATTAAATTTTAACGGTAAACCAAGTTTATTTATTTATATAAGGTGTCACTACAGAAACTATATTTTGAAACTAATGAACTTTTTACTAAACTTCAATAGTTAATTTTTGTTGACGACAGTAAACTTCACGTGCCAACGTCTATCACCAGATTCATAAATAACCTCTCATTATTTTTCAGTGACTTGGGAGTTATAGTCGTTAAAAGAATGTTTCCAGAACGAACGCAGATTATACGAGAAAATATGCGCTATTGTAGCAATAGTGATCTTCTTCCATCTAATTCAGTGCTCATCGACAAGTTCTGGCATAATATTTGGAATCCTAAAATTCAACACGTTTTTGGTGACAAATGCAAATTCTAAAGCTCTTTTTAAATGGAAAATCTCTTGGATTATTTTAATTCATAGTGCAGCGCTGTGCACATATATGCTCAATGCAGTATTTCTACTGCTACTTTACTGCTAATGGCGTACTTTCAGTTAATGTGAGTGATTTATCCCATCCACAACTTCAACTCTTTTAAAACTCGTCTGTTAAGAAAATTCCTTACGCATATCACTCAGATCTGTTAGTACTATTCGTTATTTCCGTGCACTTCGACTGCCAATAGACATTTGCTCTTTCCTGAGCTGTGATGGGCCGAGAAACATCCCTTAGACAGCTTCGCTTTCTTAGCAAGGCCATTGACCTCACGGCGCTGTTCGCTGCAGCATCGCTGCCTTCTCAATGGCGCTTCTGAATTTCCTCTCCAAAAGCTTCTCTTTATCATCCCCTGGGTAAATCTGGGAATCCCAGTGGTTATGTGTTGACGGCTGCAGATTCCATGGGACCACTAATCGCAATTTTTTTAAAGACAAAGATTGTAACGACTCTTATCGGTTCTGACAAAAACTCTTTAACACCCGACAACTAGTATTTTAGTTCTTTATTGTCTGATTTTTTACGTGTCACTTTTGTTCTTATGAAAGTGCTGCGTTAATTTTGAAACCGCGTTGTATAGTGTAACATGTACATAACACACCCTCACAAAAATCATGATTTCGATCATGTAGCGCGATAATTATAATTCATTTTTGTTTGAAAAGATGCTATAAGGCAAGTAAGTTGTGTGTACTGTAGTACAAAACAAGACGTGTGGCACAAAATCTTTAGTAAAACCTCTCGGTGAAAGGCTTATTGAAGCTCAGTTTATTTATCTGATATTTAGATTACTACAAGATTGAAAGCTGCGGCGAATGGACCCCTAACAGAAAAAATAGGTTATTACAGTACATTTACATTGCTCATTTTCACATATATTTGTGTGTTTTATTGTATTGTTTATGACTGTCAGAGCTTAGAAATGAAAAAAAAGTATTCAATGTATATCCACGTATCGTAAAATAAAATACATAGAAACTATATAGTATTATGTAAAGGTGATATCTAGAATTAATATGTTTAACCTGCAACATTACGATCAGAGCCTCATCCCATCGATCAGGAGACGCAACTGCTTAGATTTATGAATGTTCCGTACTATTATTACATTTGCACCATTAATGTTAAATAATGGAAGTTAAATTTGCTTCATTCAATGAATTGCCGATATCATTCTCGTAGTGCTCGTTTGATCCAGTCAAATACCCATTAATCTCCACCGTTCCCTCCACGCATCGCTCGACGCTTGATCTGCGCGGGCATCTAGGTGCAGCCGCCATGGTCTCCCCCCTCCCCCTCTGACACGACCACCCTTTCCAAACCCCACGCCCATGCCGTCCCAGACATCCCCTGCGACTTAGCTGACCTGGCCTCCCAAACCCTCAGTGACCTCCAGCCACCACACGAGACCTCATTGCAGCAGCCACCACAACCACTCGCACTGCCCTCTACGCCCCGTCCCCATCACCGTCCTGATCGTCCTCGTCTCCTCCTCCACAACGCAGCCCTCTTCGCCCATGGCCATTCATCGGAGCCCGCAGCCGCTCCGTTTGTATCTCCTCAATCCCCAACTGTCCTTTTCATTGATTGGGGTTATTGGTTCAGGGCTCGTCAACTGCTAAGGTGATTAGTCCAGGTAGTGTAATGCATGTTTTTATCGCGGGAGGTCGCGGCGATCTTCCCCCGCTTACCGTCGAGATGCGGCGTCAGCGTCGGCTTACGCGAATTTTCCCCAACCAGGTATCTCTCCCGCCGGGGAAAAAGTTCCTAACTCTCGACTGGACTCCCGACATGTGTAGTAGTGTGCATGTAAGTGTCGGTTAGGGATGAGGATAAGGTAAGGAAGATTGCGTGCGGTCTGTGGCCTGTTTGTTAAGATACAGCTCCGGCTTTTGCCAGGTGTAGATCGGAAAAAACACAGAAAACTACCGATCCGAGCAGTCGGCCGCTGGAATTCTCGTCCAGACAGCGGCTGAATTCGACCTAGCTAACAAGCTAGAGTCGAAAATCCTGTCACTGTCGAGATTTGAAACCCGCGGTCAAACGTCCTGCTGGTCAGAGAACCACCCGGTCAGAGGCCTTGCAGTGACATCGGTTGATGCCCTCAGCGACCTTGTGCCGGTCCACTACCACCTCCCTGACTCATTTCTCACTCGCCATCCCTTCCCCATTATCCCCTCCAGTCTCACCCCCGCAGTCGCCACATTCACCGCCGCCCCCGCGGCTCCGTGGCGTTTCGTGGCCATCACCGCCCCCGCGGTTATCGCCCGCGTAATCATCATCAGAAGGCAGCGTCCTTCATCAGAGGTCGGCGTTCGCCGCCCGCCCGCCCCAATTTGTGGCTCGTGGGGGGCGGCGGCCGCTGCGCGCTTTGGATCGGGGGCGCAGGCCGCGCCGGGCAGCGTCGGATGAAACTTGCAGCTGGACGGACGATGCAGATCACGCAGCAGGGGACAAGTTGAATATAATTGGCACTCTTTAATGCAGAGTCACAGGCGCGCTAAATGGCTTAATGAAAACGTAAAGCCCAAGGGGTTCAATATTCAGTTAAATGGGCTCTTAACTTTGAGTAAAGCTGCAATTCGAAAATTTTAGGGGATATTGAAGACGTTTTACGTTAGTGCGATAATAAAATTATCAACGAATTCAATTGGAGATTCTCTATGAATTTGTGTGTTTATAATAAACCAATGACCTTTGGAATACAATTCGTCGTAAGAGTGTGTTTTCCATCACTTGTAATTTGCTCAAATAGATAGAGGCAGCATTGCACCAGACTCGGAGGTCGTAAGTCAGAAAATGTCGAATTATTGATTTTTAAATTAGTGATCCATATTCTAGTGTAATTGGGAGTTTAAAATTAGTTAACGGTTACAACTTTGAATATTTTAAGTATTATATATATTTGGTATTACCTGAGTATATGTCTACGTTAGTTTGTGATCCAACAAAACACAAAGTACTTTGCCGGAATATTACGTTTTGTCCAATTCAAATATTTATATTTGCGTTTTAGTGGTGTAAGATATAGAAGTAAAGTAAGGTATAGACGAAATTTTGGGTGGGATTTTTCAGGGTTGATTATTATTTCCTTTGAATCCAATTTTCAAATTGGGATAATGGGATTTAGATGGTATCATAATGTATAGTTACATTCTTATATGAAATAACTAGCGCGGTTTAGATTCATTGAAGGTTGGCATCTCATTATATACTACTAACTCGCATCCGCAAAAATGGCGCTGAACAAAACTACTAGTACATCCAATAGTTTTTTAAAACGTAGCACACAGACAGCTCAAAAACAACAAATGAAGTCCTCTCCTATAACACTACACTACATTAAAACTTGAAGATGAAAGTACGGACAAATGCTGCTTTAACATGCAATC
This sequence comes from Gryllus bimaculatus, assembly GCA_017312745.1. Classification (NCBI taxonomy): domain Eukaryota; kingdom Metazoa; phylum Arthropoda; class Insecta; order Orthoptera; family Gryllidae; genus Gryllus; species Gryllus bimaculatus. The sequence goes on from BOPP01000181.1 coordinate 2,422,406, forward strand.
TGTATATGTAATTTAAATATAATATACATTATATTTACAGTTATTTTTTACTGAGAATATAAAAAAATGCCATTTCATAATGCAACATGTGAAGAGGAAAATAATGCTATCATTTTTTTGCATTTTTAGACACAATTGAAACATTCAATATTATAGAATTTCTCCCGGTTTCCTGGGTACCTAACGCAACTCCCCTTAAGTGACTGGAGGTTGAACCATTTTTTAAAATTTCTGCGCGCATTGGAAATTAATAATATAGTATACAGGAGTGGCTTTATTCCATTTTGGGAAGCCTTTAATAAATAACGAGTTTATTTTTTACGTAATTAAGAAATTTGTAGCCGTATTCGAAATTTAAAAACATGTTTTGTCTATTTTATGTGGCGATAATTATTCAAATAAATGTATTTCAACAAAAAATGCTACAAAATTAGAAATTATTGAAATAAATTAATGTAAACAAAAATTTAATGTAAAACAAGGGTCCCTTCTCCCCCTAGCCCCTAGACTCTATGGCCTTCAAAAATTACATAAAGAAAATACTCCCATCAGACCTGTAGTCTCTTACACTAACACATTAACACACAAAC
>BOPP01000181.1:2423702-2467199 GCA_017312745.1 Gryllus bimaculatus
AAATGCTTAGAAATTGAAATATTCCTCTTCCATAAACACTTTCAGTTAAACCTGCATATACTGTAAAAACAGCTTGATCTACATAGAAAAAATTGAACACATCGCCTGTCCCACCACATGCAAAACTAGTTTCATTTGATGTAAAGAATTTATTCTGTGCGGTCGTTAACCTAGGGCCAGAACCGTTAGGTCGGTGAAAGTACGCTGCGGGGGAGGAAGGGGTGTGACGCTAACTTCCGGGAGTTTGCCTCTGGCGGTTGATCAGGTAGAGCCCAAGCCAAAAATACGTACGCCTGTAAACTCGAGGATGCTAGCCGGCGAGCCTCGCTACGGAGCAGGCGAGCCAACCTGAGAATGCCTGTTTGGGTAAACGCAGCTGTGGCCAGCAGCCGCGGCACGCAGCCGGCGAGCCTATTACTGGAACAGTGGTGGGGGTGGTCACCTCAACTATTTAACGCGGCCCATCTGCGCCCGCCGCTTCTCATGTCAGTAGCATCGGGGTTGTACGTGTATGCAACAGTGTAGGAGTGTGGCGAGATGTCCGGAGAGTAAGGGCCAAGACATATCACGTGTGTAGGCACACGGTCGCCAGTTAAATTGGCGTCAGGCATGTGACGGTAATTGTACGGGAGGATGTCGACAGCTCTAGCATCACGCGTGGCTTGTCATTTTCTGCGGTAAAGCAGTGTACTGAAGGAAAGGTTGGCCGTGTGTTTAATATTACAAGTTATTGTAACTTAGTTTTATTTTGAAATACTTATCTTTATTATTGTTATGAAATTTATTTCTTATTTCATGTACGTCTCAACAATTCCCTAGTACTCCACTGATGCTGATTGAAATATCTTTTACGTAATTTACTGACAAATCATCATGCCCCATACCCGTTCGTTAGATAACTCCAAAACATCTTCAACTTATGCTGGACACAAAATTACTTCATTCGACAACAATTTTAAGACAACTTCAGGAATTCCTATGGGCTCTCACCCCTCTCTCCTCTCCTTGCAGATATATTTATGGACGTTTTCGAACAGACATCTTCCTTTCTAAATCGATCCTTCTCAAAACATTACATAATTGGCCACCGTTACGTAGACGAATTCCTGTCTTCCTCCGACCGGTACGACTAACAAATTGACACTGTTTACTTGACTTCTCACAGACACACTCCTACATTCAATTCATCGCACAGACTACAGAAAAGAAGACAATCTATCACTTTCCTAACCGAATATAAAACTATTGAAACAACATACTTTCAACATTTTCAAGAAAAACGACATACACAGACACTGTCGATCCAAAACTCTTCCAACATCCTATACAATCATAACATTCGCCTATTCCACTACATGATACACAGATTACTAAGCCTCTCCCTGAACAAAATCTCATTTTCTGGAAGAATGCAACACCAATAAAACACATTGCTATGTCTAACGGTTACAGTAGACTATCATTAAACACTACTACGCCAATAGCAGAAGCACAAAAGGAAAATGTTAATACCTTAAACAAATCTACTAGCTCACACACGATAAGCGACAGCAGTGCGCGCGACAAGTTACACTGCTTACCTTATTTTGGACCCTTTCAGAAAAACAATGACAACATCTTTAATTATTTTAAAAATGCCAAAGATATCTTACCACAACACCTATATATCTAAAACTCGTTGGGAGTCTGCAAGTCATTTACCCGTGCCGAATCACTTTCAATGGCAGTGAGTTGTCCAGGCAACAGATCTCCTTCTGCACCATAGCAAATTCTCCTGTTATGGATTGAGAAGATAATGAATTGCCAGAGCTATTATGGGCGGAATCATCACTGCATTAGTTGTTAAACATACAACGTTCCGTTTTCACGAGAAACTAAATATATAATTTAACTAATTTTAAGAAAATGTCAAAAACTTGAAAGCATTGCATTCAATATACAAGAACTGCTGTCACAAACACACCCATTCATTTTCAAATAGAAAATATGAAGCCAGAGAGGAGATAATATAGCACTATATTAATTAATGATGCCGTAAAACCGTGCACTTTATTCTCCTTAAAATTACTTTACACTGAGTTGCAACTCGAATTTTCCGAGGTATAATAGCCTAGCGTCAAATGATACAAAATTAGTAAGAACTAAAAATAAATCCTAAAATGTGTAATTGATAACACCACTCATCAGGTGCATTATGCATTCACCAACGCCTCTGGTAGAGACAACACAACATAGTGAAAAGCCCTCGGCCTCTTCGTTCGGTCCATAGCTTATAGATCACAGGAACTCGAATTGAAAGAAAACCAGTTTAACATTTTATTTATACAAAAAATGAACTATTAATATACTCATTAATGAAATTGTAAAATGTGGCGTCTTTTTGACATTTAAATTGTCGTCGCCAAGAGTCTAAGGAACGTAGTAATATGTTACTGCAACTAAAATGTATTATTCTAAGTATACAATATATTTCAAGTTTTTTAACATTAATTTTAAAAATTTCAACATAAATGAATGATTTTAAATTGTTTTTAAGAGTTTAAAAAAGCAAATTATGTTGATAACCTTAGTTATTCATATTATTTAGGATATATTCAAACTTTACGAAATAGAAAGAAGGAGTTTTGGTATTTTTAGTTCTATGTACGAATATGTAGGCATATACACATAAAGATGGCCCACGCCACAGAAGGTATTTGGCGGTTGCCATTACGTCACAAAGTCAAATATCCCGTGGGCCGTCAACAACTCTTCCACAGGGCGCTCGTGCAAACGTCGGGACTCGTAACGGCCAAATAGCTACACGCACGTACCCACAAAAACCACGTTGGACGCACTAGCCCAAAGGCTATTACCAGAAATGCCTATTTTTCGAGTGATTTTTGTATATCTACATTTCCGAACGTGTTTGGTAGCATAATATTTTGACACTTTTTTTCGTCATTTTATTGCGACCAGAATATCAACTAACTGCTATAATAACGTGTTTCGTTCTTACACAAGACAAACAAGTAGAAATATTTAAAATTTAATGATTTCATTAGCTAATACTTTAACAGCAAATTTGCGAATTGTTTTTTTGTTGAGATATTTAACTTCTCATTCGCGATAATTTTAATACTTTTACAAAAAAAATCACTACATATTTTTAAACATTTTAGCTAAGATAAGTAATACAAAAATATGGTCAGTGAAGGTGATATGGTAATTTAGCGAATATGTTGTTGGCTGAAAATGTTTACCATAGATAGTACTAGCAAGCCTTCTGGGCTTTCTTCTTTCGAAGTGCGTTAACCCCCTACGAGGCTGGTTGACCAGCGAATTCGCACTGCATAGCCTCCATTATCAAGACCGTGCTGAAGGCACTCTACCTTTATAACTTCTTTCGAGGTAATTTTATCATTACTTACACTTAAATAAGAATTTAGGATTTTGACAATACAATCAACATTTAGCGCATTTAATGAGCTAGATTTAATGAGGCAGTTTAATGCCTTTAAATTTGATCAATAATTTACCAACATGAGAGAGATTTTATGAACAGGTTTTTTGCTGTTAATATAGCCAAGGGTGATGGGAATATTACCAGCACTTACGGTCATACTAACGTCACAGTCCAGTAATAAACTCTTGCACTATTGTTTAAAAAAAAAGAAAATATTTTCAACTCATACATCAGACGACGTTCAAAACAATCCATCAACTTCCAAACAAAAAAATAAAGTAGATCAGCCGGCAAAGAAATAATAAAGATAATCCTGACAAGAAGAAACACGTCTCCGTGAAGAAAACTCAGCGAAATATGGAAACACTGGAGGAAACAAATCCTGCTGAGAAAAATGGGGATAGTTGGTATGTCATGTTTACTGTGACGAGGCCGTTCAGGTCATGCGTCGATGCAGTGTGTGGGGGAAATACGTACACGAAGAAAGTGTAGTTCTATTAAAGACAAAGAAACCTTCATTCAGCCTCAATGTCGACTTGATTAAACAATTTTTGTTAGTTTTCAAACAATTAGTGATGTTTTCAATTTTGTATAATTAAAGTCTCATTGCAGGAAATACTGCATTTGTTATGAGTAACCCAGCATTCCTTACGTTACTGAAATCATCAGACCGTAATTTAGGGGTCATGCTACAAGACGCAAGTTAATCTCGCAATGATAAAAAATCCTGGAGGTGGACATATTACCATCACATTACAATGTTTTTGTAAAACAACCACAAATATATCTAAATTACGTTTTTTGTGACATAGATATTTCTGCTTGAAGCAAATGTTTAAAATTTCATCATGATGCTGTTGATTTGGCAAAATGTTGGAACATATAAACGGGAAAATTTGAGTCGCTTAATGTGACCTCGTAAAATTTGAGTCGCTTAACGTAACTATTACTCCCTTGAAAATCGGACCATGAAATAATACTTTTGCTTTAATTTCTCAAAATGTTGTGATTCAAGTCAATGTAAGATAATAAGTTTGATAAGATGGAGAAAATATATGGCCAAAGTTTGAAACGAAGAAAGATTATGGAGTGTCGGGCAACTGAAAGATTACAAATTTTAGGTACAAAGTTGAAATAAAAATATTAAAGTTAATTTTTGACACTTTCATTTAAATATAGTTTTTAAATGAAATGTAGTTATTTTTAAACTTATCATCCTGCAAAGCATTTATGCGGATAAATTACTAAAATATTTTGTAACGATAATGCATTTTTTTCGTTAAATATGGCACAAATACAGGATTTTTCTTATCCCTGAAACTTAAAAATGAACATCGGATGTAATTAGAATTTTAATTTAGACTTTTTATTTACAACAATTTAATTTTGACGACAGTAAACTTTTCTATTTTTTAGACTATTTTTAAGGTCACTTTTCAGCTTCTGGGTCATACAAGACAACTGTAATTGCCATTGGTTTTTGGGCTATGGCGGTAATGGTAGAGGAACTCGCATGCTGTATATGGACACAAAAACGTCCATGCCCCAGGCGGAATTCGAATTTGGGACCCTAAATATACGAGGCAGGTACTGCCCTTCTCCATCTCAGGCCCTCAGGAATCTGTTGAATTGTAAAATTGGTTTATGATTGAGAAAGGGCCTTTCAGCGCCATATCAGAGTGCGGGGCAATGCCATAGCTGCTCCGCGTTGGGGAAAGTCCACCTTCGCGCGCTGTCTGCGTACTTTTCTGGGAGCGCGATGCTTGCGCGCCGAAATGTAAATAATTGTTGTAGACCGAAATTTAAACGCACAAGAAAGTTTAAAGTGGACCAGTGATGGTGGCTTGGTTGGTTCCAGGACCGTGTAGCGCGCGGAGCAGGCCAGCGGGCGACCGCAGACGGGCACTGTGTGTCGCACCAGAACGAAGAGGAAAAAAGTAGCTCATGGGCTTCCAAACGCCGTACAGTGTTCTCTAAAGTTTAGTAATTTTAGGACCCGTCTGTTATCTCCCCAAATATTTCCAATGCAGCCTGACAGAGAATAAAGAAATCAGACACTGCAGTGCGGCTCAATGTGAGTCATTAATACCCACTGAGCTCGGCTCAATTGCTAGCCGTGAAAAGCCTAAATTCTTCGGAGCAATATTCGTTGATTTTTCTGGTAGATTTTTTACCTTTTCTTTTATATAAATCAAATGTATTCGGGATAAAAATTCATGAAGCTGTGGTTATTTGTAGTGTTATTTTTACGGTTTTAACGTAAAATTAGCAATATTCATATCCACAGCATTAATGTGGAACATTGAGCCAAATAAATGTTTACGAACTTTGAGCACCACCTCAGCCAAAATTACATTAAAAAATACCAATAAATAATATATACTACACTTTAGTTTCTAAAGCGAAGCGAAAAAAGCATAATTGGTGTAATGGTAAGTTATTTTCTACCGAATGCGAACAGTAAAATTCCGTGGCGACTACTTACATTAAATGACCATTTTTCATCAATCTTATTACATTCATTATGTCGCTGTTGAGGGTCCTTTAATGTTTACAATGCTGTTATATATTTGTGAAGGTTTTTAAATACGACCGAAAACTGTTTGTTGGAAGAATCGTTGAAGTTATGTTGTGTATAAAGTTGAGTATTCGATAATTTTTTGGAAGTCTGTTGGATTGTTGGCATTTATCTTTATTTTGTGATATTTTCAGCTCTTCAGGGTCTTCAGGGGAATGACCGATAACTTTCGTATCAGCGAAGTGTAAATGGGGTAACTTCTTGTCACCTCCCTGATCGTAATTTTATTAGGTTATGCCTCCAACCAAGGTTATTGTGTGAAAAAATTGTTGGCGAGGGATGCCAGGGATTGGAAAGGAATACAATGGAAGAGACAGGTAAACGCAAGACAGGTTCTTACCTTACCTAATGTCGGAGAGATAGTGAAGGAAAATGTGAAATGTCTGTTTCTTAGGCGGGAGAGTGGGGGTTGACCAGATGTGATTTGACTGTCCGTGATAACGTTTAAATATTCACCGTTTACTTAACTTTTTTTGTGTTCATACCTATTTATGAATGCGTAATTTTGAATCTGCGTCTGCGGTTGGTTGAGGCGGCTTCCTGACTGCCAACGAAGCGTTGCTGGCCGATAACTGCAGGTGCGCCGACCTCCATTTCTCCTTCGGGTGTAATATTCCGCGACACTGGGTATTAGTTAACATCACCTATGTAGAGAGTGAGAGATTGGCTGATCCCCTGCACCCTTTAAGATTTGTCGTCAAACGACATTAATTTAACACTCGCCTGCTCCAGCTACCAACGAGCGTTTAATGTCACATTGGAACCGAGTACGCTGTGCACAGCAAAGCTCCACGATACGAAGTCCACTCTGGTCGGCCACTCGAGCTGAAATGCGCCATATAGCAGACGTTAGTGCCGATCCGGGCCGAGATTCCTAAAGCAGCAGTGCAGTAGCGATCTTGGACCGAAGGATCGCGGGTTCCAGTCCCGCCTGGGGCATGGTTGTATTTGTGTTCGTCCTTTCACCCCCTGTCATCATCATATCATGACGCCCTCACAGTTACCATTCCTTTACAAGCAATAGTGGTCACTAATGACGCGACCTTAAATAACAAAAAAAACAGTAGTTACTATAAAAGGTAATACATTCCGTTGCTGAGCTTCGCAAACAGATATAAAAACGTTAGTCTCACGTAGTACATAATAACAAATGAAAATTACTTACCACATCAGAGGTGCAGAGAAAAGACTGAAAAACGCATATGCGACTTCAAACCGCAATGAACAGCAAAACACATTGGGCTCAAAAGATGCCCTGTTGCTTTGCTTCCATTTTACCACCAAACGTGATTTACTTTGCCTTCGTCATATGTTTAATGTCGTTTCAAAAAACAAATGTTTTTTAATATTATTTATGTTTATATAGCATATAAAAAGTTAAGTTCCGCTCTCCATCATCAGGGATTTCCAACTCTCAAACGATACCTTATTTGCTGAGATGGACAGAGTAGTTCTTCCGGAAAATGAATGCTCAAATAACACATTCTATAAATAATATACACGAGTATGATAATCCCATGCCTTTTGAGACCATTCTGGTATGTGCAATCGTCTCGCGTGCGCAAAGTTATTGAGAGCGTTCTCCACCAAGCATGATGCCTCTCGCCGCAGGAATCAGCACAGCAACGCTCGATTTCTCGCCGCAGAAACCAAACGAGGCTGTGCAAAGACCGCGTCGCGTTCGATCGTAGGCACACGACGCGCGGCCTGAGTGGCATTGGGCGAGAGCAAACATCGGAAAATATCACAGAAATTGTTTGCGAGTGGTTGGGAGGGGTTGGTCAAAACTGGTAATAGTTTGCGGTATTTTGGAAGATTTTTTTAATATTTTTTATTCCGACCATTTTCAACTTAAATTTGCTCGATTCGTTGCAGCATCACCTAGTAGTAAAAGGACCCAATGCATTTTCTTTATGTTGAATAAAAACACGGAAAATTATGATCTGATCTCATAACTATGGATTTATTGTTTTTGTTTTGTGAAACTTGGTGTCGGAAATACAGGTGTGCACGCGTTAAAATGTTCTTCTAGCAGAATATATAACATTCATGCTGATTTCAATCGTAACGAAGATACATTCAAGTCATGTTAGGTAAGGTATTTAATGAATGCGGCCGTAGAATAACGGAAAGTTAATAGTCCTTCAATTACTTCTTTGAGCTTTTCTTGAGCTTCTTTGAGAAGTTTTCTTACAGCTTTGGCTCTCACTAATAAGTAGTAATGTAAATATGATAGGTGATGACAATCGAATCCAGTTTGTAAAATGTCATAAGATGTTTGGAATGGTACCTTAAGGCTAAAACATCAGTTTTTGTCAGATTGATCATTAAATAAATGTAAGCACCGAACATTTAGTTTTTACTTCAATCCACACATTTCACCCCGAGGAAGGTCGCAGTTTGGCGCCAAAATATTGGCACCTGGTCCGCCGACGCCTACGCTTTGATTGGACCGACCTCATTCTACATAAAGCAGCGCGCAGTCCACCTCCGTGCATGTCGCCACGAGGAAGGTCGCAGCATGACGGCCGAAACGCTGGCATCTGTGCCTAGGACGCGGCGTCTCCCGGACAGCCACGTTGTGTATTGTTCGTTCGTTAGTGTATTTGCATGGTGCTTGTTTATAACATTCTTTTATTAACGTTCCTCCGTTCGCTAAAACTCATCGAAAAGTAGTTGTTTAAAATGAAGTACCTTTGTAAAACCTACTGTAAATTATGTGATTTTTATCCGATTCGAAGTAATTTTTATAGTGAGATTCGAATACTATGTGGCTCCATGGAGATTTCCAGAAGTATAACAATATGCAATAAACTGATATTCTTTCCCTGCAACAACAGCGTTTTTTCTTTTTTCGTATATTGCAGCGTAAGAACATAATGTGCTCGTCGTCCACACAGAACTCTCTTGATAACTTTGAGGAAGCACTTACGAAATTTTATAAAATAAGAAAAACATCGAGTTCATGTGAGTGAATGACAGAAATCTCGGAAAATGTCTACTAAAAAACGTCGTAAGGAGAACTATAGTGAAAAATAATAATGATGGAAATGTGGAATACAACAAAATCGAAAGACACTTGTCTTTTCAAAATAAACAAATTGCAAGGGTTAATTAACAACAGGCATCTTGCAAGATTGTTAATAGCCGAAGATAAAGAAAAGGAGAAAATAATTATAAATAGTTATTAAAAAGCGAGACAGCACTCAAAAGTTGCATTCAGTTTCGTCGTATCGTTAACAATTATTAAAGGTTGCCTGGAATCCTAATGAATTCTATTCATTACAAAAATAAATAAATATTATTCATTACTAAAATACGTTGCTCATTCTTTCGTCATATCTAATTCTCGTGAAACAGTAAAAAGATATATTTCATATAAATCACTGTATTTAAGTTAATTTTTAATGTAATTTGAGATATACCCGCTTTCTACTTAATTATTTAATATTGGAATATATTAACTTTCTATTCACTCTTATTAATCTTCTAATTTTATGATTTATGTTTCTCAACTGTTATATTTATCACTTTATTGATTAGTTTAAAATAATAATTTGCCATGCACTGTTCATTAGCGTGTCATTATTCAATAATAACTGACAACTATTTCCATTGATTGTGCAAATATGAGTTTGACATATTTGTAATTGTCATTATCTTTTTTAACTTACTCTATGTGTGGACGTGCAACTCTATACAGAGCTGTGATTCCTGGAAGTTCATCTGTCTTAAACTTGTTATTAGAAAATTGATAGCACTACTCCTACTACTACTCCTACTCCTACTCCTACTACTCCTACTCCTACTACTCCTACTCCTACTCCTCCTCCTACTACTACTCCTACTACTACTACTACTCCTACTACTACTACTCCTACTACTCCTACTCCTACTACTCCTACTCCTCCTACTACTCCTACTCCTCCTACTCTTCCTACTCCTCCTACTACTCCTACTACTCCTACTACTCCTACTACTACTACTACTACTACTACCCATACTACTACTACCACTACTACTACTACCACTACTACTACTACTACTCCTACTACTACTACTACTACTACTACTACTACTACTACTACTACTCCTACTCCTACTCCTCCTACTACTCCTACTCCTCCTACTCCTCCTACTCTTCCTACTCTTCCTACTCCTCCTACTCCTCCTACTACTCCTACTACTCCTACTCCTCCTACTACTCCTACTCCTACTACTACTCCTACTCCTACTCCTACTCCTACTCCTACTCCTACTCCTCCTCCTCCTCCTCCTCCTCCTACTACTACTACTACTACTACTACTACTACTACTACTACTACTACTACTTCTACAAATTATCAGACTTTTACATGGTTTTGACAAAAAAATTTCATTACATAATGTAATGAAATTACCATCTTTAATCTTGTGTTAATTAAATGTCTGAATTCGGTTTCCTCTATACATTGACAGTACCGTACGGCATTTCTTTCTAAAAAAAAGCTTACGGAGGGATCTGTGGTGATAATTCTCAAGACGTCTTCTTCCTGGATATCGTCCGGATGATGTTCTCGTTGCATCCTCTCAATCGCAGCAAATTCTACCAGCGAATAAAGTTCCTCACTTTCCCGAATGTTTTAACTGCTTAATAAAAATAGCTTCCGGTCTAATTCATTGAACAAATATCATTCGCGAATGCGAGTTTCTCTCCCTGTGCTCCGGGTGATACGCCTACTCGCGTCTATCTCTTTTTGTTTATCTTATAGAAATCAATTAATCATGCCTAGCTACGGGTCAAATATACTATAATTCCTTATGTACGGGGTCGGTTTTATTTTATTTATAACTCATAAATTACGACACATGAAATAATAACACCCTTGAGTTCTAATTTATCCTACATAAGACACAAAATTCGATCAATTAATGTAAGTTCCAGCTCCGTAACATCAAAATTGTTACCCAGTCTAAGTTTTCAATATTAGCACCGTCCTAGTCGGTTGTTGAAAAGACAGCGATTCATTGGAAATAATTACGGAATCTCCATATCCAACGCCGTCTTGTCATTTATTTATAATTATTTCCCAAGGCCATGCTTCGTCCAAGAATATCGCGTTGAACATGGAATACTACACTTGCTTTTTGTTCTGACAACGTGTATTCTTTGGTCCAGAATGTTTTGTATGCACCCAATTCTATTATAATTATACGATCGATTCATACTTTTCTGGCGTAAATACCGTGGGGGGTTTCTGGCATGTCACATATTGGTTCAAATTATAATAAATACATGACTTCCTTTCGTTTCATTTTACGGTAAATTGCTATTATATTTAATTTTTATTATACGCACTGCTACACGCCTCTAACACATTATTAGGTAATAGTTCTAGAATAATTATACGTAATAATTACACCTCTAACGGCCTCTGGCGAAATACATTAGGTACCAGTTCTGACGCACTGCTTGTGGCGGATAAGACAACACTTGTCACAGTTGTTAGATCGGTTACTGCTTCTACAATGACAGGTTATCACGAGTTGAGTGAGTTTGAATGTGGTGTGGTAGTCGGTGCAAGAGAAATGGAGCATATAATCTCCGAGGTAGCGACGAAATTTAGATTTACCAGTACCACCATGTCACAAGTGTGCCGTAATTTAATTCCGGTAAAACATCAAACCTTCGGCATCGCTGTGGCCGCAAAAAGATCGTGCAAGAACGGGACTGACCACGACTGAGGAGAATCATTACACGTGACAGAAGTGGCACCCTTCGGCAAATTGATGCATATTTCATTTCTGTGCCCTCCACAAGTGCTAGCGTGCGAATTATTAAAAGAGACATTATCGAAATGGGGTTCCTGAGCCGAAGGGACACTCGCGTACCCTTGATGATTGCACGACACAAAGTTTTACGCCTCGCCTGAGTTCGTCAACACCGATACTGGACAGTTGACGATTGTAAACACATTGCATGGTCTGACGAGTCTTGTTTCACATTGTTTCGAGAAGGTGGATGTGTAGGAATTAGGCACAATCTCATGAATTCATGGACCCTGCATGTCACCAACGGACAGTTGGTGACATGCTGATGCGTGCATTTGAAGTGATATGGAGCCCTGATACGACTATATACGACTCTGACAGGTGACACGTACGTAAGCATCCTGATCAACTGCACCCTTTCATGTGCATTGTGCGTCCCGACGTTTTAGGGCAATTCCAGCAAGACAATGTGACAGCTTACATGTCCAGAATTGCTACGAAATGTGTCCAGAAACATTCTTCGGAATTCAAACACTTTCACTGTCCAGAACCATTCCCAGGCATGAACATTATTGACATTGCAAATTACTGTTCAGAAGAGATTCCTACTTCCTCGTACTCTTACGAGCATATGGACATCCCTGCAGGATTCATAGTGTCAATTACTTCTAGCACTACTTCAGACGTTAGTCGATTCACGATATCAGGTATGTGTAGCAGTTTATTGGCTCTTCAGTATATAACACAGATAACTATAAGTGTTAGTGGTAACCTTTGATATAATGGCAAAATGCAATCACATATTTCTGCCCCATTGACCCATTTTGTAGCAATCATTCGCGAGCGACTCTTTTGTTTTGTTCATGACACATCTTTCATTTTATTCACAATGGCATGAAAGTGAAGTATAGGGATAATTTCAAATCTTGATCACTGTTTTTGAAAATAGCTTCCAGACAGGTTTTCTCAAGTGAAAGCCTTTAAAATGTCCTGTATGTAGAAAGCACAAAATCGATTATTTTTATATTTAAAAAATATATAAATGAAATATATAATTAATATATTTCATTAACAAGTAGCAGAAAAATTCAACATTAAATTTTATTATTATCGGGTATATTGTTTTGAAATTTAATTACTGTTGACATTTTAAATAAACATTTTGATTTAAAATTCAAATTAAATATATAGCCTACATTTTTTTCCAAAGTTTATATTTACTGATTTGTTTTAATTTTCTTTTGAAGAAAAACGAAAATAAATATTTATTTCATTTCCATTTGATTATTTATTTCATTCCACTGTTTTGAATTATATTCCTTAAAACGGAAGTGTCAAGAAATTTCCCCATTATTCTAGCGCTATTTGTAAATGCAGTCTTGCGCATTAGCAAACTGCTCACAAGCGTACCACGTGCGACGAAGTAATTCAGCGGAATTCTACGCTCTGAAAGCAGGAGACTTACGTTATCGATCTTAGCCAACACCTCTCCGTGGGTGGGATGTTGAGAGAAAGCGGGAGAGTAAAATATGAACGCGTAAACGAGGGTGTATGAATAGATAAGAGACAAGATGCGTAGCTGAGTAAGCAAATGAATTATTCAGTTAAGGAATTAACGAGCGAATGTAGCACTAATTTAGTCGATGAAGGATAAAATGATGGTAAGACGTAATGAATGAAACAATGAGTGTGGAAATGAGGTAATGAATAACGGGGTGAAATAATAAGTAACGAGATGAAGGAATTAATGCGTGAATCTATAAATGGATGAGTGACCTAATGAATAAATGATTGAGAAAGTGAAGAAAACGTGATTGAATGGATGTCTAAATCAGGAAAATGATGGAGACAATGAGTGAGTGAACTGGGAGGAAGGAAAAGGAAAGAGTAATTCATGGGAGAATATTTAATGAATGGACGAATGTGTGTCTGACAAACGGAAAGACAAGCGAGTGTGAGATAAGTAGGTAGGCAGAGGTGGCTGGCGGATGGCTGGAGAGGGAGTGGACGCGCATTTTTAATATCCTCAGTTCGTGGGGCGCCGCGCTGTCCGGATGAAACCGCCCGTTGAATTGCTAGATACGCTCGGCGGCGCTGCTCTGCTCCACGATGCGCTGGTGGGTGTGACGGCACGGTCCGTCGGCGTGAGGCCCGTTGGCGTCGCTCTCAAACGCCTCGCCCCACCTGCTGCCCCCGCCCTCCGCCCCCGCCTCGCTCAGCCTGGCGCCGTCCTACCCCCGCCCCCTGCCTCCGCAACCCATCGCCACCGTTGCCATCACTTGCACCGCGTGACCGGTCGCCGTCGTGCTGCCGCCCACACCGCATCTCCGGCCTCCCGGGCGATGACCCCGCCCCGCCTCTGCACTACTAGTCGCCCTGCCACGCCCACATGGAGGCAGACCCTCTGCCGCCGGCCGTCGCCAACTCCCGCATCAACGCCAGCGCCGTCGTGCCCACTCCTCCGTTCCCCCTCCCCCCACCTCTCATCCAGCTCCCTGCACTGTACCCACCATCGCCACAATCTATTCCGCCCACCCAACCGCTGACGACATTCCGGCCGCCACCACATCCAGCATCGGCAAGCATCCAGTGCAGAGCGTAATGACACTAACGGATTTCATGCACTAACATACTACGTTAGAGTAATTGATTACAATCCATCTCCTCTACCAACTGGCGAACAGCTATATGTGGACGTTCGTCGGAAAACGAAGAATTGTTTATCAGAAAAATTCTAACTATTAGGCCCAGATAACGCAATAAGTGGATAAATACTGTTCCTATACGTATAGTAAATTGCTTGTTCTAACCCGTGGAGTAGCCAGAATCTATATTTCGAGAGTACTTAATTCCTAAAAATCGATTGACGGCAAAACCCGTCTGACCATCTGCCTGTCCATCTATGACAACCGATAACCATTCAGCAGATTTTCCCTAAAATAGAAATTTCCCGATTGTTCTAAATAATCTCGTGGCATTGGGAGTTTCAAAAAATGGTATGATTTTTGAGGGTACTTTCCATTAAGGCTCAAAAACATTTTCAATTTTTTTTCTCAAAAAATGACTCAAAATTCTTTACTAAACTTTCTCCTAAGATATAGTAAAGGACGATCAAGAGAATGGTGAAAGTCTCATCTTCGTTGAAATCACATTTTTTTTCGAAAATTGCAGAAGTGCAATTTTCTTCAACATCTTCTTACAAATATAAGATAAAAGATTATCTTTCTAAAAAATCTATTCGTCAAAGGCAGATCTTGAAATAAGGCCAAGTATATTTTTCCAAAACGTGACTAGATTTCGAGTAATTGTGCGCGAAAAATAGACAATTGTTCCTTTTTTACCCTCCGAATTTTCGAAAATTGTAAAATGTTAACATTTCAAAACTACAAAATTGAAGATAAAGATTTTTGCTTTAAACAAAATCTGTTCTAAAATCTCAGAACTTTAAAGAAGGTCAAATACATTTTTTTAATAAACAAGTAGTTATCACGAAATTTCTGGTTAACATTAATGCAATTCAATTTTTTCCACGTATGACACGAGAGACACTCAAAATAATAGTGCACGTCTCATTTTAGTTTATTTCTCTGAATTATAGAAAATTGCATGTTGGAAATATTGGGTTGAGGCAACTGGCCTCTTAAGCGTGGGTCCCAGTTCGAAAGTCGCGCTGCGTCCGTGGCGTCATGCGAAGCCCGCAGCGAGTTCATTCGGTGAACCTGAGGACGGAAAAAATGTTTACTGTTCAAAACATTTTTGTATATTCATGAAGTAGAATAAAATAGAAGAGCTGTTAGAAATAATGCGAGAAAGTATATGCTGCTGGAGCACCATACGAATACTAATTAATGAAGATGTAATGAAATTCAAATATCATTTGAAGGATGGGTAGCAATTCAATTATTCGCATAGACGAGAAAATTACTTGGGAAGAATTCCCAGATTTCCGTTTGTTCAAGGCAGTCTCCGTATTTGGCAATTTGCCAAATTCGCTTCTCCTACTTCAATAAATTCAAGTCGTTCTAGGTAAAATTAAGTCGGGCATAAGAGAAAAAGAAAACTTTCTATTTACATTAATTTGCACTACTACTACCACTACCACCACCACTATTACTATTACAACTATTACTATTACTATTCTATTGCTATTACTACTACTACTACTACCATTACTACTACCATTACTACTACCACTACCACTACTACTGCTACTACTTCTAAAGACATTTCTTAACATTATGAATAAGACCATTATCACATGGAAATGCTAGGATAAATGGGTGTCGTATCTGAAATTTAAGTCTTTTCCCACAGTGATTTTGCGTTTCTGCTAGCACTTGACATACTTGTATCTAAAGCTCTGGATAAAATTAAAAATGATGATGAAAAAACGGAAAATGTGGCGAATTGCCGCCCACCAAGGCTGTTGAGTCTCCAGAACCAGCTGTTTGAACAGACGAGAATTCGAGGGTAGAGGATGGAGGGGGTCCTGAAAACTTGAATCATAATCAGCTATTTGCGTTTTCAGAAATAGAAATTAAAAAATATCAAACTTCCTTATGAAGTGCACTTTTACTGATAGTGACCGATTTCATAGAAGTGCGTCAAATGTTTCCATTTATTTAGGAGAGGAAGAATCTCATATCTCAAGGGGCGTTATGGAGAGAAGAGGGCGCTGAGGATGAACCGAGAACGAGTTCTAGGAAGACCGAGGGAACTCGAGAGACGTGAACATGAGCGGGGCAACAAGGGCAGCTTAGAAGAAAGTTCACTCCGGCTTACAAGAAGGGCGCTGCGAGCGGTTATACTTGTAAACAAGAGAACAGGGAGGGAGATGGAATGACGAGAGAGCGGCGAGAGGGGGCGAAAGTGGTGAGAAGGCGGCAAAGAACGGAGGTGGCGAAAATGGTGACAGGGCGTTGAGAGGGTGGCGACAGAGTGGCGAGAGGGCGGCGAGAGGACGGCGAGAGGGCGGCGAGAGGGCGGCGAGAGGGCCGCGAGAGGGCGGCGAGAGGGCGGCGAAGAGGGCGAGGGAGCGGCAAGGCAGGAGGGGGGAGGGTGGAGAGGGGCGACGGGGTAGAGGCAGTGAGGGGGCGCGAGGGCAGTCGAGGGGCGTGGCCAGGGGCTTCGTTTGCCTGCCTGCCAGCCTGCCGTGTGGGTCGCACGGGCCGAAGGCGCCGCGCCGCGGTCCAGCGCGAAGCGTTTTATGTCCCGCGCATATTAAATTCCCTTCCGGAGCTGTAATTATCCGCGTGTCTTTTTTACGATCTGCGTTCGCTGAAGCGGGCGCACAATGGGCTCGCTCAAAGAAAAGAGCGGCGACCGCTCGTGGCACATCCTCATTGCGGCGCTCGCAGCGCGGCGAGGGGCGGGGCTGACCTTTGAGCTGCTGGCGTGTTTTGCCCATGAAAATGCCTCGTGGCTTTTGAATAGAATTTGACAGGAAGTACAAATTGGAATTTTTTACAAATGTTTTGAACAACAGAGTGAATTTAATATTTGGCAACTGTTGAACCTCTTTTTTTTTTTACATATCCTTTACACGGGTTTCAATATTTTATATTTACCTATTCAAACACCATTTGAAAAATTACTGAACCTTTGTTTACATGTCCTTCAAGTCTCTGTAAAATAATTAGCGTTTTTGACTTTTAGAAAAGATTAATAGTAATTATATTTTTTTTATATTTCATGATTGAATTAATTTAATCTAACATTGTTGAAGTATATATTTGTAAAATGACATTCTGTGGCAAACTTACGTAGCTTTTATCAAGCCTTACAATTATGATGCATTTCTGTCCGTCTAAATAGATTTAACATGTAAATATTTACAGCAGTCACTTTGGAGCCTTGTAATGTTGCGTCTTTCTGAATAAATTAAGTTTTCCGTTTCCCATGTATTATTTACATAATTTACATTTGTCAGATGACATTTTGACATTGACAATTTGATATTGCGAGGACCAAATATAATAATTTATCACTGTTGATTAATTTACAGTAGTTCTATACTTACGTTACTGTCTTGAGGTTGGGAGAGTATTTGCAAATACACGAAATATGCAGTGAGTGCTCCGATTGGGATTTCTCCTGCTATTGTTCGCTGCGGAGGTTAACCCCTGCGGCAGCTCTTGTATAATGCGTCGCGCGGAGCTGCTAAGGAGCAAACCGCTCACGATACTCAGTTTACTCCTTTCCCTGCCTAAACGTGCCTAGAAATGACGCTTGCGCACTGGCGAGATCTAGTAAAGAGAACACAGTGCGATTTTGGTAGCACTAGAACACAGATCTTCAGTGCACTGCTTCCTTAAGGGAACTAAGGAGAACAAGAGAAGTAACATATTGTGCCACTTTCCCTGCTGTAGGCGCGATCACTGCCACTTTGCCATTCGTTCACTGTGTTCAATAGGACGCGTTACTATATTTACTTGCAGTAATATTAAAACTCCCCGAATTCGATTTCCGGATGGGGCAGATTATATTGTGCGTTCTCCTTGTAATGTCGCAGTATGTGTTGCTGTGTGACGATAACAAAGATTACTTGTCAGGTTGAGAAGACGAAAATAAAGCGTAGGAATGTCCTTGTGCTAACCACATGACGGCCCTTAACCCACCCGCTGATAGGATTCGGCCCCGTCAGAGGCTATTGTGCCAGTACAGGCGGATAGCAAGATTATGATTAATATGACGAAAGAGTACATTAATAGTATCATTATGTTTCGATTCTCAATAAAATGTGACTGTGCCTAACCTTCAAAACTTTTAAGTCCCACTAAGGTAATCTTCTCTTATTGATGCTCAAGTAGGGTCAGACACGCAGATATAAGCTCTATCCAATCGTAAATTTATTTTAGTTTTATATGATGTGTGAAATTGACTCTGTAAGAAGAACTCTCATTGATGAGTGATGACTCTGTAAGACAGTACATGTACGTGTAAGTATGTGCGTGAAAGGGGAGAGGAGACAACTAGGATTTGTAAGGGAAGATCGCGCAAAATCTATGATCGTTTGATAGAGTATTCGCTTGTTGACAATCAGAGAATCCACGGAAAACCATCTATCGGAGCAGTCTTTTACTAGAAATATCCTCCAGATAGAAGCAGAATTGGACCTAGCTAGTATGGAAAATCCACCACCAACAGGACTGTACCGCTAGGACCTTCCAGTCGGAAACGCTGCAGCGGTCAAGGTTGTTACCTCTCATCCATTCCAAATGATTTTACGTGGGTGTGATGGTGGAACGATTGTGGAACGTTGCACACTTAGATCATTATCATGAAGATCCAACTTATCAAGCATCGATATTTTTCTCCAGTAAACATTTATTTTATAAAATGTAATAACCATATAAATAGTGTTAATATCAACGTAATATAATTATATGAAATCTGTGAATGATTAATAACACTATTTGTTAGAAACATAAGGTAGATTTTATGTTCACAATTCGTAAAATGATTATTAATTAGAAATCAAAGCCATAAGTCACGAAATGCGCATCTAAGCGACATCTAAGTATACGATAGCTTTTCTCAGCTTTCCAGGGGAATTGCGGGTTTGTGTTGTAAGAATGTGAATGCAACAAAAACTGCCAAGGAAAGAAAAGAGTCAGGCGCTGCGAAAAGAGCAGCCACATGGGCCAGAGCCAGCTACCAGCGGCTTCTTTCCACCAACACCCGACCTTCGGCGGGTCGGGGGACGTTAAGCCGAACGGGCGGCTTGGGAGGCATCGGATACCTTCTCCTCTTTTCTGGAAGAGAAGGAAATAGTGTAAGGTGATGGAAGGAGCTCAAATAGGAAGAAGTATTGTAATGCCGAAGTGGAAACTGCCAATATTCCTTCAGAAAAACTCGTATTGTGGCGCCCTGATGTAAAAAAATGGAGAAATCTCGTTCCTCTTTGAAGTAAAAAAACTTCCTCTAACACTCTGTGTATTCAGAATTCACATTTTTCGTGGCCTTTATACCCAAAAATTCGTTTAAGGCAAAACGAAATTCTAACAGTGGTCAACGCTAGTGACCATAACCATTGAAACGATTTTCTCCAAAATTGACATTTTGCGATCAATGTGGCCGAACTCGAGGTCCTGCAAAATTGAAACAGAAATTTTGATTTTGGAGGGTATTCTTTCGCAGATAGAGAAAAGCACACTTAAAAATGGCATATGTCTCAGTTTTGTGGAACGGAATTTTCAAAATTTGTAAAAATTACAAAGAATGAAAGAAAGTGTGTGCATTTGTAATAGTTTGATAAGGTAACAGTCCGCATCACTACAGTACCGGCAAAGTATAAGCGACTCTGACAGTTCTCTCGCCATTTGCTGTGATGCGTCATATGATCTGCTCTGAAGAAATAAGCTTGAGTATTTGTTTACAATCTCATAGCCAAGGTTCAGCGTTCCCGCACATCTGACTCGCAAGAAGTCGCTGAGGCGATAAAGTTCGGCTGTGTCGAAGGTTATGAACAAGATATCAAGACGTGTCATCACATGTCGGTAAGTGTTAATGCTTTGAGATATTATTTATTTGTCATGTGGGTGGCAAATTGCTGGGTGCGCGGGTGAAGCGGAATACGTACCGCAGCCCTCTCTTCCTCAAAAGCGACGTAGTATCGCTTGTAGATCCAGCGCAATATACCGCCTTCTGTTTTCCTCAGGGCATCAATGACGTCACTGCAGTGCTTCTGACCGGGAGGTCCAAAGGTTTGAGTCCCGACGGTGGCAGGATTTTCGACAATAGCTAAATAGATAGGTCGAATTTAATCGGTGACTGGAGAAGAATCACTAGCAGCCGGCTCTTCTGATTGGTAGTTTTCCGTGGTTTCTCCGATCAACACCAGATGAATGCCGGAGCAGTACCCCGACAAATGGGCCACGATATTTCCTTCCTCTCCCTTGTCCTATTGTAAACCGTTACTTATATATAAAAGTACTTCCACTTTCATGCCCTACACTATCACACACACCGAGAGGCGGAAACCAGTCAGTAGCATAGAGCTTGCCCGACTGGTGTGAACCCTCTTAGCCGACGGTTAGGACGGCGCCGGTTTTTGCCATTCTGCGAAAAAGATCACCTCTATTTCTCTCGATAAAACATGCTCTACATTTACAGAACTAACGATCTGAGCATTTTAGCGTTCCGGCAACACAAATCAAACGATGTTCCGGAATATGATTATCGCAACAACGTAAATACAATCACTAGGTTTATAATCAGAGGTCTTATGGAAGTAAACTTTAATTCATCAGTAGTCTTCGATCGGTATCAGTAGTCTTGTTAAATATTGAGTACTTAATCGAAGCATTGACATTATAATCATCATCAACATCATTTTCAATTGCTGACGTTTCTTGCTACTATTACAGATATTTGAAAGAAGCCTTGGTGTTTAATTGATCTTAGCATTCCGAACATAATAATAAATATGATAATAATAATAACAATAATAATAATAATAAATTTAATAATTAAAAATAATTTACAAATAGGTCCGTATGTCAGCCCGTCCATCAGTCCGTCCGTCAGCCTGTCCGTCAGTCCATC
Source organism: Gryllus bimaculatus (assembly GCA_017312745.1). Taxonomy (NCBI): domain Eukaryota; kingdom Metazoa; phylum Arthropoda; class Insecta; order Orthoptera; family Gryllidae; genus Gryllus; species Gryllus bimaculatus. The sequence goes on from BOPP01000181.1 coordinate 2,445,023, forward strand.
CGTCAGTTTATCAGTCAGTCCGTCCGCCAGACACTGTCAGTCTGTCAGTCAGTTTGTCCGTGAGTCGGTCCGTCAGTCCATCCGTCCGTCATTCCGTCTGCCCGTCCGCCAGTCCACCGCCAGTTGGCCGTCAGTCTGTCAGACCTGAGAAGGAGTATTAGGTGTATAACGTGGTGAAATGATCCTCACTCTGTTGACCGGCAAAGGGGCCCAATATCCACGAAGGCGGGAATTGTGCAGACAAGTTCTGGAGCGTTTTCCATGATTGGCAGCGGCTTCCCGATTTGTTTAATACAGGCCGGTTGGGTGACGGATTGTCGGTCTCGTAGGCCACGAACCGAGGTGGCGGGGGTGGAAGCGGTTGGAGGCGACGAAAGCCGAGGCAGCGGGTCGGTGGCAGCGGGGCGCCCTAAAAGAATACTGAATATATAAAGACTGTGATAAATACACTGAATATCATGACATATACGCCATTCTGATGTTTTCTTTCTATTTTTCAAAAAATACACAAAGTGTAACTTTTTATACATTTCTCATGACGTTTATAATAATATATTTGACGTTTTTATTGATATCTCTATTTGTGAGTGTAAGTGCTATAAATGATTTCTCTTGAATTTTCTCAAATCCTCAAAACGTTTCGTTAAAGTACAGCTCAAAATTGCGCACTTTCAGAACTATCAAACGACATGTACCTTAAAACGGCTCATAATTTTCTACGAAAATTTGCAAATAAGACCATGTTTTACACTTCTATAATATTATTAAACTCGTTTTGCAGTTGAACTACAATATTAAAGGCGAAACTTTGAGAAAATATAAAAAGAAAATATATTTTAGGCGCCAATAGGCAGCAGCAGGGAAGAGGATGGGGTAATACCCAAAATCTAGCTGACACTAAAGATAATAGAAAACTAACTAGTGTGAAAAATCCGTTTTCATTAAGTAGTATTGCTAGTTTAGTCTGCAGAGCTTCCATTTCTCATTAGCAGATTCAGATTGGTTACCTTGCTATTTTGAATAACATAGCTGAAATAGCTGGTACATTTATTTTACATTGAGTACACTGTTGGAACATACATTGTATACAAGTTAAGTCCATGCATGCCAGTTAATTTAACCGAAATGTTGACTACGTAATACTATTAAAGATCTACATTATTTACTTTGTTACCTGTGGGTAAACTCCAATTGTTGCGAAAATATAGTCCACACGCTATATATTCTCCGCGATGTGATAATTTAGTGTGATAGAAGTCTATTTATAAGTAAATATTACTATTTTATTTTAGCAACATAAAATACCATTATTCTGAACAATGAAATAATGCATACTGTGCAATTTAAGCGAAATTAAATCATATCTAGAATTACAATGCTAAACCCTTCGATTTCAATAATACGTGAACAGGGTAAGAAGCTGTGTCCTTAGAAAGCTCTTAACATCTCACCAACGCGTTTATTTGTATTACAATTACGCTTGGATTGCAAAACAACATCCTCATACATCGGATCTCAACCTTATCTCTCACAGCAACAATCTTCTATTTAACGTCTTCCCCTCCCCCCAACTCTCCACAGGCACAATTCCCATTCGTTACTGCAATTCCCAAGCAGCCATTTTATCACTGTTTCAGCTCTCTCGAAGGGTCAACCGAGCATCGGGGGAAACTTTGGTCTGCCACGTTGGCGGCGCCGCTTGTTAGAACGCTCACGGGCTGTTTGGGCGCGAGGGCGGGCGCAGCGGGCTGTCTTATTCCGAGCGCGCGCGTCTTTGAAGGCTCGCCGCGGAGACCGCACAAGCCGCGCTCGACGCTCCGGTTATAATTGGACTAATTGGGAGGGAATGGTCACCGCCACCCCCGCTCCGCCGCAGTCCCCCGCTCCGCCGCACGCAGCGCTGCCGGCGCCACCCCGCTCTGCCAACATCTTCCCTCATTGCCATCGCCTTCTCACACAGTCAACATCTTTCCTCATTGCCATCACCATCCGGCACTGGCAATATCTATCCTCGCTGCCATCACAAGCTATCATTGCTATATACCATCCTTGCCTAGCATTTCTAACACTACCAACCACTCCTATCGGCAATCACCGTCTCTCATTGATGATTTTCTAACCTACCACAAACGTCATGAAATTCTCAATGATATTTTCTAAACTCCTTTTATTTCTGCTACGATTAGATTATTACTACACATCCTGAAAGGGTTAATTGCAGTCATTTCTTTCTTCGTGTGACTATACACATCCCTTATGTCTGTAAGCATCGCGTTACAACCTCATGAATGCCACTGATCCAACCCGACAGAATGATTTCATGATCCACCTCGACAGGATGAAGGGCCAAATGATATTAACAAAACCTTCATGATTTCCATCATTACGGTCACCTTCTCGTTGCTTCTTTGATCGTCTATCATCAAGAAGATTGCTTCGTCCGTCTAATTAATACCAACATTTAAGATCAACGTTTAACCGCTCCTACGCGGCGCGATTAGTATCCTTCACCACTTCCATCACCACAATATCTCCCTCACCACACACTAACCCCATCGATTCACAACCACTTCACATCACCCTAACCACCACATCACAACTACCAGCACGGCATCACCTGGTTCACTACTATGTCTTACCAGCATTTACCACTCTATAAATATCTCCACCACATCACCCTCACCACCACATGACCCTCACCACCACATGACTCACTCCACCACATCACCCTCACCACCACCTCATCACCGCCCCGTCAACAGAACTATCGCAAACACTTTTCGCGACCCGAATCATCACAACTCAGTGCATCGTCACTTCCTCCCCCCGCTGTCTCCACTTCCGCTGAGACGATGAGCGAGGCGGCGCGGCGCGGTGCCGAGGGGAAACGTCGATAGCGCGGCGCAGCCGAGGACGGAGCGAGATCGCCCGGAGAAAGGCAGGCGGCGGGCGGGGGCGTGGCGGCTGGGCGGACAGCTCGCAGGCAGCCGGCGGCGGCCCGAAGCGAGCCCAGACAGCCCGCGGACAAGCGAATTGGCAGAATGCGGGGGCGGGGCCGGCTCCCAGGGACCGCTTTCCAAACGGCTAACTGGACTTGCCCAACGCCCGCAACCACGCAGAATCAAATGAGAAATGCAAGTGGAGGTGGTCAAGAATGATATTGCGCTTGTTTCATGTGTTTGTTTCTACTTGGGGTTTGTTGAATCGATGAATTGAACCTTCTAATTGTTGACACTTTAAGTAAACCTTACGGAATCCATCACCCACAGTGTTTTATTTTCATTACTCTGTCCTTCTATTGTGTCTGTATAACTTATGGTTGAGGATTTCCGTTTTCGTCACCTTCCTCCAGGCTCGTCTGACCAGTTTCAGCATGTTTTGATAATCCCGTATCATGTAAGTATTTAATTAATTGGCATTTGATATTTTAATTCTCATAAGGGATTGAGTATATAGCGAACATTTTATTTTGCATCTCAACCACGGCAGATACGTAAGCGGCACCACGGGACAAAATCCTCATTCACGGAAGATGTCACATTTTGTCAGTAAACGAAACAAAGGCGGATTCGTATGTTTTCGATTTGACAAGATGACGATGGATAAGCGAAACCGTCCCGAGCGGCAGATAGTCTTATTTGTCACTGTATAAGTTTGCAATTGTCACCTTGCTCAGTGTTGTCGAGAGAGGGGCTTGAGTTTGATGCGATGCGTGTCTGCGTTTAGCTTCTTCACGACAAGGCACCTGTGCATTACTGCCCAGACTGTGAAGATTAATGTGAAGTATTGTGATTTCAAAACGATGGTCCATTTGCCTCAAATCCAGATTTGTCTCCCTAGATTACTGCCTCTTCTCAAAACAGAGGAAAAACTTTGGGAAGAAAATCTTCAAATGACGAATTGGAAGAGGCGGTTTTGACTAGTTTGTGAACAAAAATTTATAGTATTTTTCAAAGACGTAAAAATGTTAATACATGGATGTGATTTGGTATAAATCTCAATTTGTCATGCGTATTTTAGAAAAAATGCATATAAATATATATATATTCATAATACACTTTCATATAATCCGATCTCTAGTTATTACTCAACAATTACTCAGAATTTTAAAAAAATTGATGGCATTAAATGATATACAATTGAATGAATTTACAGAGAAAATATCCAAGCTACGTGAATCAATATGGTTGAAAAATGGCTTGAAAAGTTGGGACATATCTTAAAATTTCTAGTTAAAAAGCATGCATGATAAAAATTAGATGCGTGTGATATGTGGCTATAGAAAAGTTGTCCATACTCACTATATGAAAAATAGGGAATCTCAAATCATTGTTGCATATCATATTGTTTTAATTCTGGAAGGCTAATGAAATAAGGAAGGTTTACACAGTCTGAAACAATACAATCATTACGTACAAGAGTACCCAGAGTTCAACATCTTTTTGAAAATATAATGGAAATGTTTTATGTTTGGCAAGACCTGTACACGTATTCTGAAGGTAAGCATAGCAATTAAATCCTACTATCCACTTTACCTTGAAGATATATTGCACCTCATGATTACAATTATTGATTTTTTGTGAAAGTCATATGTGACAGGTGACAGACTAGCTACTCATTGCATTTGCATACATTCACAAATATTGAATTTTAAAGCATTCTTCTAGCTCGCTTTGTTAGATTATCTAACAAGTTTACACTCACATGTTTTCTGGAAGAGGAAATTTTGAATAATTTTCATTAGATCGTTTACGACTCACACAATGAAATAATAACAAATGACGGCAGATAAGCTTTTATTCTATTATTGTTATGGTTTTATTAAAATTTTGTCTTATACTCTAAAATCTGTTAGTAATAGCAAGAGGTAAGCATCTGAAGTCCACTGCCTTTTATTGAAAACATAATTCACGAAATTTAATCAAGTGGAAAGCTCAAACTTCTTATTTAACTAAATGTTTTGTAATTGGTTTGAAATAAAAAACCTTTTTTGCAATTTCCTAATTGCCAGGTGTTTTAATGACAAACTGAACTATACTATACTCATAAATATACTCTTCTATATGGGAAAAAGTTTCCAAAAAATATCAGCCCTTATCAAAAATAATATTAAATATATAATATAGGGTTCATGTAATGTACTTGCAAAAATGAAAATATCTAAAAGATCTCCGAGATCGTACAACTATATCTTACACATAACGTATTTACCAATGCTCAGCAACAATTTTAATCATCATATTAGCAATAAATTTAATTTATTACTCTATAAATTGCACATCTCTAAGACTTTATATTTGATATCTTGTCTACATATTAATCAAACTAATGTGTATGATTAGTATCTATATCAACGTATCTGTAACTTTGACTAATCTGTAATATTTGTCAAAAGTGACTTTCTTCACGCTGGGAACATATTTTCACGCAGTGCTGATATTTATAATTACCACACACGTCGTAAAAATCACGTTCATCAAGTATCAACAGCTCACCATCAGAAATCCACATACAATACATATACGTTATTTTCCAACGGATTGCCAGATGACACTAAACAATTGAAGTCGGTTCACAAATTTACGTTAAAAGTAAAATCTTTTCTGCTGCATAACTGTTTCTATACAATTAGATGATTCTATACAACAGTGATATTTTAAATTAGTTTACATTTGAAATGTATACATTATTTACAGAGACTTAATATCTTTGTAACAAATAATGTATTCCAGCTTCCGGGTCAATGACACCTATCTCGATCATATTTTTGTTCGGTTTCCCTGATACATTCAGCAAATGTTGAGATGGCCGCTTGTTTTGCTTCTGGACGTAAATGTAGCTTCCCTAGTGCCACGTTTTGTTGATCTCTTCTTTTGCTTGTAATAGTAGAGGTAAGGGCGAGTTACTATTTTGTTAGCAATGCAGAAAAATCATATTTGCAATTCTTTTACCGATACAAAGTTTTCTAAAACTCCGAAACGAAAATGTCTATTTATTCAAATATTGCTAATCTCGCGCTTCTTAAAAATTAATTTTTATTTATTTGTTTTAAATTTTACTCATCTTTCAACTATTTATAGTTAAAATTATGGGGTCCATTAAACCTCGAAATGTACATATAGACAAGTTATAGAAAAGTCATGTATTGTATTCATGTAATAATGAAATGTGCTGTGGGAATAATTTTATAACAAATAATTTTTAAAGTAAGACGTTGCGGTGTACAATAATAAAATTTACCTATTTATCCTAATATGCACGTGCGCCAAATGAATCGCCGCAAATTCTATAAATAATACATTCAATAAAGAGACGGAATTATTACGGTATAGGATACATGGGAGGAATATGTACATCAAATTCAAAAGTTTACAGAAAATGTGGCCAAAATCGATATCAATATTAATTAACAATTATTAATTTTGGGAAATACGTAAAAGATTAGTTAGCACTTTGTAGTCAGAAATTGACATACCAAACTTCAAGTGCTAAATATGTATTCGACTACTGCTAAAGAAATATTTTTTGGATCAACTGTTTAGTTCCCTAATTCGAACTTATTAGTTTCAATTTGCGTCAAATTGCTACCTGTCAAAGTGCAGCTATTACTACAACTCTTACCTGAATAGATTTGCTCCCGAGCAGATCTCTTGCTCCATGGTAGACTGAAAGTCATATCCGACGACTAAGTATTTCACCATGCCACCAATTGCAATTATCAAAGGGCGAGAACTCAAACTTCCTGCACTTACCACGCAGCGCACAACTACATATTGTCGTATTCAGATATCGGTTTTCTACGCATAACACCTAAAAAGCGTTACAAAGTACGTTAAAAAAAACATTTCAAATTTTGAAGACAAAAATATTCAGCTTTCTTTCATGACCAGAAAAATAAACCAAGTAAACTATAAACAAAAGTTTATTCTTATTCACGTCTTACCAGCCAAATTCCAAATCGTACCAATACAATGCTCACAAACATGTCTACCAGATGTCCAACGAAATATGCACGGCCTTAGTCGCTAGATTTACCAGCACAATCCCGAGTTAACAATATACCATTAGCACCAAATGTATAAAGAGACACGGCCAGCGTTGGCGCAGTCATAATAATAAACACATACATACAGCGTTGGCTCAATCATAACACGGAGCTCTATCTCAACACAGTACTCAGCTCCATCGCCTGTCACCCCTTGTATACGCTAGATGACGTCACCACCAGAGACTCGCTCGTGCCTCTGGTGTGGGGACTGCTTTTGCCGCCACTGAGTCTACGCCGCGCGCATAGCCCGGCTGGAAGCGCGCCCAATTTGAATCACTATACAGATGTAAAATAATACAAGTGAAATCATCTACATTTCAAAACTCGTTAGTTTTATAAATAAAGCCCATAACGAGCTTTCCAATTATTTTTATGGATGTCTTGTACTTGGACCTCACGAGGAGCGAGGAAGGGAAGAACTCGAATGCTCATCATGTAGAGAGAGAGAAGATTACCACTTTTTGCCAATGAAAATTTGTTTAGAAATTTCATATGCAGAAGCTCCACATGATTTAATTTTTGAATAGAACCTTGAATGTCTGGTTGGCAGTAACTCATCCTGCACTGTTGTTTGGCAGGTTCATGAACTCTCAGGGGACGACCCCTTGAGCGTAATGACAATATCAAGAGTTTTGCCATTGCCTTGCTAAGCTTCATCCACCTACGTTCCTCTTCCTTCTAAATAATCCTAATTTGCAACACTCATCGTTCAGAACGAACTACAACATACGAATTCATCAAAAGCACGAAGAATACAAACAACTCGCACTTAATGAACAAGTTCCCGTTTGCAATCGCATGCACATAGCGATTCGATAGCGTTCCAGGTGGCCGATACGTCGTTTCCTAAGCGCAGGTCTAATCCATTTTCATTCGAGCAGAGTACACTCCGCGGAATTGCAGCCCTGGACCGGGGCGGGGGCGGAGCAGGCTTGCCATCGCCCTAACGGCGCCAGGCGCGAGCAGCGACGAGTGGCGGTCGAAGATGCAAATTTTATGGGGCACGGGAGTGAGACGTGTCTGGGCGACTCCTTCATCCCGCCCCCTCTCCCGCCCCCTCTCCCCCCTCCGGGCCGCTGCTTCCTCGATGATAGCGTCCCCCGATTCCCTGACTTGGTTAGCGGCGTCTCATTACGTGGCCAGGCGCTTCATTCCTTCCCGGAGACGTAAGAGTGAGCTTCTAAGGCTGCGCTTATCATTGCGAAAGCTGGCAACTCCACGAAAGATTGGAATTAATTCGTCAGTAAAAGCTTTCAAAGAAGTGTACGTTTTATAAAAATGAAATATGTACATCAAATATTTGTGATTTCCTATATGTTTCTGTAAAATTTAAAACAAAATTATTGATATTTCTTCCGTCAAAGCGTCCTCCTTGGCAATTTTTCTGCATATCATTTGGAGGGCACATTCCTTACATTCAAGAGACATTACGATTCTCATTTTGCTTTATCTATTTCTTTTGAGCCACCATGAGAGCTAGGTGGAGAACACACGGAGATTGGTGGTAAAATCTTGCAGAATTTTTAAAAAGAATGAAATGAAATAATTTGGTTTATATAAATGTAATAATTTTTTTTATAAAATATGTGCTATCTGCTCAAATGTGGAGTGACTCACAAATCTTAAATGTGCGTCCGTACATAAGCGCGCGCGTTCACATAGTTACGGCACTGGCCGTCGGCGCTAGTGTGTCGGCATCGCTCATGCGATCGACAAATGAATCGTTGCGGCCTCTGCGCGCACTCGCGTTCTGAGTGTGGGCGGCGACCCGTAGCCACGGAACGGAACGTTATATTGGCGAGAGGAGATTCGCGGAAGGCGTTCTTCTGAAAGGGATAATAAAAGCTTAATAGTGGTAAGCGGCAAAATGGAAATGCCGTTTGCATAATACTAAAATCACAGCGTATGCATGGACAGAATGTGCGTGGTTGGTGGCGGATAAATGCAATATTCTGTTACACCATGTGATGGTGCAACGTGCTGTATAGGTGAAACATAGTACCTATTGGAGGAGGGATATGATTTATGCACAACATTTACATTTTGGTCTCTGCCCTATTTTACTCTGGCATAGGAATAGATCAGGAATCATCCGACCGACGGAACCGAGGGTGACGGTGTCCTGGAGAGGGGAGGAGGGGCCGACGTAATAGCTGCGTAACGGACCCCGACCGGTGGCGGAAGGGACAAGCGAAGACGAAAAACTCTTTAATCAATAATTATATGGAATGCGCGATTAGCATCTCAGGTTTTTCATGAAGAACAATTTAGAGAATTGTTAGGGAGAAAGGTGACCTATACATCAGTTAATTGATTTTGTCGTAGGCTCTAGACAGAGAGAGCTGCTACAATTATGATTGTTTAAAGGATGGTTGTTTAAAAGATCGTAGTTGTTATGAAATAAAACCTGAACATTATATTACCTTACGGTAATTGTAACGGTGCAATGTCGGGTAGAAATAGTTTAAATGTCGATTTAAAGTATTTAATGAGAATTTTGTCTGCCTGTAGGGTAGGTAAAAGTAATTCCATTTTGTTTGGGATATGGGAATTACTGACTAAAGAAAGTTATTCATTAGACAGTAGTGTAACAAAATTTGGATTTTCTCCGAACAAAATTGTACACATATTGTTGTTTTGAATCGAGATTTCTTATCTCATAATTAAGTTAGTGTCTGTGACAAGATTTTGTTTCTTTTGAGCTTATAGTCAACCTGTAGTATATTTAAGAGTGTGTATTGTTATATAATATTATTTTCTTTTTGATATATTTTACTTAATTATTGTGAAAATTATTTTCCATTTCTCTTAATCGTAGTCTACTAAAAGTCCTGTTCCCAATAGTAAGATTTTTTGCAACCCAGAGTAACCATTGTTGTTTTTTTCAAACTATTTAAGATCCGGATAAAGGTTTCAAATGATAGTATAAAGTTTTTCTTAATTCTCTCCTGAAAGTTTTAGTGGTGCGCCCAAGCTGAGCGCTAATAATAATAATAATAATAATAATAATAATAATAATAATAATGTTTCCCAATGTTTTACAGTAAGGAAAGTCATTTCAAATCTCAACGCATACGATATAAATAAAAATATTAGTTTTAAATGTCGGCATAAATAAAAAATTATAGTAAAAAAATCAATTTAGCAGGGCGTATCACCTGTAGTTCTCCGAAAGCAAAATATTGTTTTTTCTGAATATTTTCAGTTATAATATCTTGAATACCTCTGAATATTTTCCTCTTTCATAACATTTTTCAAATTCAGTTAGTCAATGTATTGTGTATTCCAAACCGAGTGTCGTTTCTATTGCCCTTTTTGCATTCATGGAGGTTCTCCTCGAATTTACATCATCTGCTATGAAAAATAGTTCCAAATGTATTTAAATTTGTAATCCATATTTGGGAAATGTTTTCATTTTACTTATACATTTTAATCAATGAAGTGTAAGCAAATTGCAATATATAGTAGTTGTAGTTTTTCTAAAATGACTATTCCTGTTCTAAACAATGACGAAAAAAGTCTTTTAACATCTGGAAAAGTAGCCAATGTAGTTTGAATTTTACTTCACTTAATATTTTGAATATTTCCAAATAAGACATTAATGTCACATGCAAATTCTTTCAGCATAAGCAGGTTATTATACTTTCAGTTTCTGCTTTACTGAAATATAAGCAGCAATAATTTTGCCAAGATATGAATTAAAACCCCTGAAAAGAGCAATAACCCTTACCAAAAGTCTTCATGCTGTCGTTCAATACTAATAAAGGAAAAAAATTGTTGATCGCCCTTTGCTAACCAGCACACTTAAATGATCTGAATACTTGCAGACTCGTCGAAAGAAGCTCAAATGACGTGAAAAGAGATCGTACTTTCAAAAGCAAGAACAGTGCAGACGGCAGTAATCTCCGCCCCACTTCATCACTTCTCTGACAATAAGGCGACATGAGAGGCAAACTAATTGTCGGGAAGGCTGCAAGAGAACACTTCCCGAAATAACCTGGCGCAATGGGTTCCGGAGCCTCTCGGCCTCAGCAGGCCGGGCGGCGGCGGCGCCCAGGTCGAAGATGCAAATTTTATAGCGACGAGCACAAAGAGAAGGACGAGCAGGAGGGGAGGAGGACGAGACGGCGCGAGACTTGTCTCCTCGCCTCCCCCGCTCCCCCCTCCTTCTTCCCCCTCCCCCGCACTCGCGGTGCTGTTGGCGGCGGGTCCTCACGAAGTTGGGCCCCGCTCGCCCCTTCGAGGGGACACGGGAGCTGGGGAAGGGAGGAGGGTGGAAGGTAAAAAAAAGGATGACGATTTGGAGAAACTTGAGAAGACAACGCCGCTGCCGCCGCAGGCACTAAACCCTCGCGAATAAATCAGGGCTTTTACGCGGTCCTTCGGATCTTCCCGCGAACTCCTGAATGCCATCGGCGGATGATGGCTCTTTTATTCATTCAATGCGTAAAAGAACACTAAAAACTGTCCCGTACGCAGCTCTGATGTGCAGGAGACCCTTCCTGTATGAGAACACACGCGTCGGGGTTTGTGGTTATACATCGTAAATTCAGACAGTAAAACTATTTTTCTTCTTATTGAAATAGTTTTCACGTATTGGATGCTCTATCTTGCATTTTCTGATGAGCAATGTTGAAGAGAAAGAAAAATACTCTAGTAAACGTGACCCGTTTTCATTGCCGCACAGAAATACTGAGGAAGCCATTTTTGATATGTTTGATCAATGTGCTAACTCCTTACTAGTTCGATTTTAATAAATATGCACCTAATAGTGCTTCACAGAAAAACTTCCCCTCTAAGATGTGTAAGGAGAGCATGTGTATAATGCACATGGGTGATACATTGTTATCAACCAAAAATTATCAGTTATTTCAAATACAAAATAAAAATAAAGTTACAATTACGTGTACTTTTTCTTGAGTCAGTTCTTTAAACGAGTAAAATTGGATATCAATTTACCATGCAATCTCTATTATTTGCTTTTACGTCCTAGCATACGTACTGTTCACGTAATATAGATACTATTCCGCTCTCGAAATTTAAAAGAATAGAATTTAAAAATTCCTCCTCTACGAACGCAGGAAAACACACCTTCCAACAAAGGCGTAATACACGCGCGTTTTTATCACTGGATAATTATTTCTTATGTTCTATCACTTCAACATGTAATATCTTCAGAATGTTAACGAGACATGGACGCCAAAAGAAACAAACCGCAATTTGAACATGTATCAGAAGCAGAAATTGTCAATTTAATTCAAGATGGAAAATCAAAAAACACGGAAAAGTTGAAACTGTGAGAAATGTTGAAGTGAGTTTAAAGAATGTTGTGAGGTACCAGAACATTCTTCATTAAAATATATTCAAATCTACCGGAGTTCAGAAATTTGAAAAGGACTTGGAAGTGAATATGAAAAAAATATGGAGAAGATTACAAAGAACATTAAACACCGTGTGTAATGTGATTGCTAAAATGATACAGTAGAAGTATTTTAATGAACACATCAAATGAATGCTTGTCCTGACTTGGAATTTAAATGTCAGTGATGCTAGAAATGATGCAAGACATTGACTACAGCAAAGTTGCGTAGAAAAGAAACAAAAATGCACTTCGTGACACGAAGTGAACTATTCCGAATCAAGAGATTCCGAATATATGTCCTGTTCCACTTCATAAGTCACCACTTCAGAAACGTGGTAAGCGAATTGAAACTGGTCGTTTGTGTATTTAAACAACCCCAATCAAGCGTATTTAAAAGCCAGAGATTGGTTCGAAACAGTCGAGTGGGATGAAATAAATTTAGAATGGACAAATATTGAATCACAAAAAACCGGTTTACACACATCGCAAAAGTAGAATTCAAATCGTTCCACAGTAGCACATAAGATGCAAGGCCTAAAAATTACAGACCCTGCCAATTCATCTTATTTAAAATACAACTCAAAGACGACCATAATGGCAAAATTTATGATATACTTTCCAGAGTTTCCGGTATTATTTTGTAGTTTGACCAATTAAAGCAAGATTAAAACCGTGTTCTTTGGGTATATTTTACGTATGGTTTAAGGATATGTTGGCTGTGTGTGTGTGGCATAAGTCTGAATCTACTGTGCGCACGCGTGGACAACGGGCGATTGTAAGGGCAGCCAGACTTCCGAAAGCGCTTTTCACGGAACCAGAGCACCGAGAACCTCGGGTCGCCAGCTGACGTAATGTGCGGTCTAAAGTCATTCTGACCCTCTGTTTTACTTTTGTAATCTTGAGCGAAAATGGGCAAATTTTTGGCAGAAAACTCCTTATTACAGGGCCTTAGAAACGAAACGGTGGAGAATCCACGGTAAGAATCGCATCCTAAACGGCGCGATTTTGGAATATGAATGGAACAAAACTTCACACAAAATAAAATAACAAATGGACAATTTACAATTAATTTAAAATAAAAATGGCGATATTATCAGGGTATGTAACACATCACCTGCATCAATGGACGCTACACCCCTGAATTCACTGTTATTTATATTCGCTCGAGCATCTTATCCTGATAAACGTAGTGCCAAAAAAGTATTTTTTTCCGATAAATCACCTATTATAAAAAATTAAAAACCGATCGAAACGCTATACAAGTTGATGCTGCATGCATGATATCTTGCAATTCGGTGTTTCCGCGGGGCGAATTCGCTTTCTCAGTTTGAGTGAGATTGGAAGGTGGAGGGGGTGGGGGTGGGGGCAATCGCTTTGCACAGAGACGGCGCCGCGTGCAACCTCAGACAATCGCACGCTTCGGAACTCGATATCTGCGGAGGAAGAAGTATTACATATCCGTGGTCTCAACGCGAGCAAGGAATGTACAACGTTGGTAATTAGGGAAAAGCTAAAGGAAATGAACTGTAAATGCATATTGAGGCGTTTCAATGGTATCAATGGTAGATATCTCAATGGTATTATTGATAAAAATAATACGTAATAGTAAATCGTTTCCAACTATTGCTACCATGGACCGAAAATAAAAGAGTACTAATTACATTTACAAAGAGAACATTGAGTAGCCGTATTGAACATGGACGTATTGCAAATATTGGGATATAAATAGTAGGACGTAGAAGTGTTCCAGGATAAAGTAAACAATAAATATGGGATATTGGAGATTTCTAGGACAAATAAATCAATGTTTTTACTGTCAAAGAATATATCCCAAATCACGTTACCTTCAGTGTATCACTTTCACCTCGTGTTCCTCTAAATCACGAGTCGAATATGTTTCCTGTCAATACACGGGCTCTCACAGACGTGCATGCAGTTTTATTACAGACGTATATAAATCGATACCCATCGCAATGGAGCAGCGGAAGGCTGCAAAACAATACATCACTCACTTGCAGTATAAAAAATCCGTTCTTTTGTCGACATGAATGTGAACGCGATGCATAGCCAAACCGCCGGTCGATAGCGCATGTTGCGTGAAGGCCAGATGTCCCCAACACAACAATAATCTCCCTATCCATCAACTTTTTATTGCTCTACTATATGCAGGTTACGCTCGAAGACTTAATAGATCATTAATAATAATTTGTTCGTTCAATGGAGTTTTGCACAGCCTACTATTTAAAAAAAACTCATAGACAATTTGAATGGAGACTTGTTGCACGGATTAATGGAATTCTACAAGATTGGAGTACGTTACGTAACAACTGCGTGAATCACTTCTCGCACGTGTTCAGTGTACTTTCAGTATGTGAAAAACACGCATATTTCGCACAGCATCTAAATGTTTCGCGTTGTACTCCGTAATGTTTCGCGCAATATTTGTTCTAAAAAATTAAACAATTAGCCTTTTTCGCACAGCCTCGCACAGAAAACAAGCACGAAAAGCCGTTTTTGGCACACGGTGGGTAAAAATCTAATTTTACAAATAGTTCTTGGAGCTTGTTTGCAGCACGTTTGGGCTACCCCACCAAAGTGATTTTATCCATCTACTCGTTCTGTCTTGTGTTCATAAACGACATAGGTTTACGTTTCTACATCTTCCCATGGCACCTCGCGCGGAAGTGACCGACGTCGGAATCGTTTTCCATTACAGCTTTACTATTGAAATAGTGTCATCTCTAAGTTTGAAAGTCGTAAATTCCCGAGAATTTAGATCAAAGTGAAATGTTTTTGAAAAAGTCGGTGTGTTTTAAATACCTTGTTCAGTTAGGTTGTCATTACAGTACAAACTTTAACAAAATGCCAAAACTAGAGAACGGCAGCCTTCTGTGGGAAGTGCGTTACAGTCTATTCCATGTATTAATGCTTTGATGACTACTCCACTAGTGAAATGTTCAACAATAGTTGAACTATTCATCGGTAGTGCTCCATCAAAACTCATCGCTTTTTCTTATCTCCTCAATACTACTGGCCAATCACAAGGTGTGATTCATTAGCAATAGGAAGTGCAATCTCGTGCACGTTGAACGCGAACACAATATAATGAATATTTCGCGCATTGTAAAGCTTTTTTGGAGGTAATTTTATTCTAGCAGCTTCGCGTCTGGGGAATTTACTAAAAAATTCCAATGCACATGTGGTATTACCTATAATATTTGTATAACTAACGTCTCAATAAAAAAACTAAAATTATATCATTAAGAACTAAATTCTTGGTATTGGTATTCTTCAAATTACTAAAATTATATATTATTATGCAACATTGTTCTTGCGTATGGATAAATATAATTATAAAATAATGCGAACCTACATAAACTAGCTTTAAAACGTGCCTTCACCGTTGGCGATGGCAGTGAAAGACTCCATTTAGACCGGCAGCATCGCGGATCCCAAAGAAATTCCTACGCCTCTCCATTCACTTGGTGTGTTTCGAAAACATGAACATAAATGTATTAATTAAGAACGTGTTTTATTTTAACTCAATGTCCTATGTTTCAGTACAGCCGAAACACACACCCAAAAGGAGAGCAAAACACTGACTTGATGCTCGATATTAAACGATTACCAAAATCAAATATTAAAAAACATTAAAAACACTGACTTGATGCCAGTATCCAACGAACATCAAAATCAAATATTAAAATTCTGTAAAGACTGGAATATGCTCAAAGAAATCTAATTGTAAAAGTTATCCTAGTATGGATACTGGAAACTACTATTTTAACAAAAAAATTACAAATAATGTCTGTCTTCACATATTTATATATACTGTACTATATTGTAAAGTTATCATATTAATATTGTTAAGTTGAATTTAAAGTAGTCGCTAATGACTACAGTTGTTGATGCGACTACAATAAACTAAAAAAAGAACTTGTTTACATTTCCAAAGTATATTAGATGTCCTTATATATTACAAGTAAGGAAGCACTAGGAATGTGTATGACTGTAAGGAATGGAGATCAAACTGTTGCTTTCGGCCGGAAAAAATATCAAACAATCGTAAATGAAACACTGTAACTGTCTCTGCCCCCCCCCACCCAAAAAAACAGAACCACCTGTCCGTTCTCGTACTAAACACACAACAGCCATCTTGACTCCAACATAGCAACCACGTCACCTCCGATGCATATATTCATACGACGTCCTCCTCCAGCCCCGCAGTCCATTGAAGACGCCTATTCCATAATCAATTGAGCATGCTTTGTAACCTAATTGCAGAGCACAAACAGCGGCCCGCTTAGCCGCGCCGTCCGCCGCCAATGGCGAGGCGTCCACAGAGCGGGGCGGGGCGGGGCGGGGCGGGGTCGCGCGGGAGATAGCGGCGCCACGCGGCCGTTGTGTTGGCGCAGCGGAGCGCGGCAGTGGCGCTCGGGGCGCCTGTTGGCGCGCGCCCGCGCGAACGCACCCTGCCCTTTCGGACAATGGCCCTCTCAGACACCGCGCGCCAAGGTGCGTGTCTGCGGCGCTTGCGCTCGGCGGCGCGGCGATCACCCCATTCACATACGTCTCTTTCTCGCTTTCGCTCCACCTGAACATATTAGTCATCGAATTAAGGCTAAATGTCCCGACACTAGTACAATTTGTAGCCACCACGTGGCAGCACCAATATAAGTAAAAGTTTACTTCACCGATAACGTCTGAACCAATGGTTCGATTGTCGATCTGTAACGCCTTTCTAAAATAGAATTTACGATACAATGACCTTTTTTTCGAAAAATCTAACAAAAACGCGAATTTAATAATATTTATCAACCTTCAAGAATAAATTAAAAATGTGGCCTTATAGCGCGATGGCGACATGCTTCCTGAATCCAAAGCCCGTGACAATCATGCAAATCGACAATTAGGAGCGTCGTAAGGTGAAATTTACGAAAACACCTCGCCTCCCTCCACCTTCCACGCCGTTGCTCGACTCACCCGCCCGTTGTGGGCTTTCTGTCAGCGCGGTGGCAACGGCCAGACCCGGCGTTAAAGCGGTGCTACGTCCAAGATTAACTTTGAGCTCTGCAAATAATTCAGCAATTAAAAAATAACAGTATCCTTTTTTAACTTTATTGGTACTGGTCTGCGATGACGTAGTTTATGCTCGTATTAACAAATAACAAATGGACACCCTTATGATCATCTTCTCCTCTCTACTCCAAGGAAGGGTTCATGACCTGTTCTGGCTTCTACCAATTTCATTTCTATAACGATCTGCTTCTGTGTCTTCTGCTCGCGTTCTACACATAAACGCTTGCTTTAGAATGCGTGTCAGTCCCAAGTTATCGAAGTCATTCCTCCTTCACTCCCTGAAGTCAGAAAGATAGTATTTTCCCATTTATTGCTTGAACAATTAATTTTCATTTTATTTCGCGTCGCGCGTCTGGCCTGTAGTCCTATGGCGAGAGAGACAACTCGCATAGTCGAGGCTTGCGAGCACAACCACATGGGTGGACAAATGACTATCAGCACGAAGATTTCATTCGTTATCGAATCCCGCTAAGCGATTTTCGTCGCTAACTTATATACCGCTAGTTCACGTGCCAGTGCCTCCCGCTCTGGAGAATGGCCGGTCGGCAAACATATTCGTTAATTTGTTTTGGCCGTGTACAACGAATTCCGCTTGCTAGGTGCATTCCGAGAGCTGCACCCAGACTAACGCCCGCACTCGGGCACTTGAACGGCAACACCTGCACTTCCCAACCGTTTGCTCCGTGTACAGACCGTGTCATTATATAACTATTCAATTATAATTGAACTAAAAATATAGGAATATTTGTTTTCTACGAAAATCTCAATGTGTGTTTGTGTGAGAGTGTGTGTGTTATTTGCCTGTAATAGATCAAAAAGGAAAACTGTAATAATTATTTACGAAATATGTAACGTAATTTCGTCCTTTACTTTACGAGATCAAATCCTGCAAAGAAAAACGTCAAGATTGTAGGAAGATAAACCATGGAGCTCTACAATAAAACCGATGACGAAGCAGTCCTGGTCTCAGCGTGATTATCCCTTCTCTCATGCGGTCGAGCAAGCAGTATATTTTCTGGAACTTTTGGATTTTTTTCCATCTAGATCTACCTCTGTTAAACAGGTTATATTATTTTAAAAATATTTAAAATGACCAACCGGCCACATGTTATACTTTTCAAGAAGTGCGTATATTGTTTTTCCGTAAATGTCATCACTTTAGTCTTTGTATTTGAAATGTTTACATAATATCGTTTGTGACTTTGATGAAATTAATTAAACAGACTTTGTAAATTATCTATCTTTTAGGATCAAAATTATTTTTGTACGAATGTGTATAAATATCACGCAATCACGTTTTGTCGTTTAGGATGTGCCGCATATTTTCCAGCTTGTTATCTTCAGATGCAAAAAGACGAACAACAGTAAGAACTGTTGGGAGCTATAATAAAGTCTAGTGACTACATGATATAGTTACCATAGGGTAAAGTGAATGAGAAACGAAATAAAAGAAAGTTTATAGTTCTATTGTAAATAAAAAAGAATTCGTGCACACACACAGGAAGTGACTGACTGACTGTCTGACAGACAGACGAAGTGACTGACGCACGGCCGGACTGACGGATGGACGGACTGACGGATGGATGGACTGACGGATGTACTGACTGACGGATGGACGGACTGACGGACGGACTGACAGACTAACGGACGGACAGATTGTCTGACAGACGGGCTGACAGACTGACGGACGGATCGCCTGACCGGACGTACTGACTGACGGACGGACGACACTGAACGGACGAACTGACGGACGGTCAGACGGATGGACGGACGGACTGACGGATGGACGGTCTTTAGAGACAAACGGACTGACGACGCGGACGCGACGCATGATGTACGTACGCACTGACGGACGGACAGACGGACGCACTGAAGGACGGGCTGACGGACGAATGGACTGACTGACGATCGCATGACGGACGACAGCCGGCCTGATGGACAGTCGGCCTGACAAGCTAACGAATGGCCTCACGGACGGACGGTCGACTTAAAGAACGGATGCTCGGCCTGACGGACGGACGGTCAGCCTGACAGACAAACAGTCGTCCTGACGGACGGACAGTCGGCTTGCGACGGGACTGCCTGACGGACGGACGATCGACCTGACGGACAGATGGTTGGCCTGAAGGACGCACGGCATGACGGACTGCCTGACGAACTAACTGCTTAAAGGACGAACTGACAAACGGACTGACTGACGGACGGTCACAGACGGACTGACAGACGGACTGGACGGACGGACAGACGGAGACACGGACTGACTGAGAACTGACGGACGGACACACGCGACACAACTGACGACAGTCTGAAGGACAGACTGAAAGAAGACTAACAGAGAACTGACGGAAAAACTGACTAAAAAACTGACTGACAAAAAGTCAAAATAATCGAAATAGTCAAAATAGTTATAATACTCACGATAGTCAGATCGACTAGTTGGAGGGATCCGTCAACTTGATCGACGTGCTGAGACGATCCCCACTTGATCGACTTGCTGGACGATCCCCACCTTGATAGCCTTGCTGGTCGATCCCCCACTGACAACTTCATGGGTCGATCCATCCTCTTGCGACTTGCTGGTCAGTCCTCACTTGACAAGCATTCATCGACCGTTCCACCGCATCCCCACTCCATCAACCTCCTTACTGGGCGATCCCCAGTTGATTTTATATCGACTTGCAGGGTCGATCCCCCCGCCCAGTTGATCGACTGGCAGGGTCGATACCCCACTTGCCTTTGCTGGTCGATCCCCGCACATTGATTGACTTGAAGTCCCAACATGAGAAGGGGAGACGAGGACGACGTGCGAAGGGTCGATCAGATGATCTAGGCTCGGGCGATCGATTCAGTGATGACTTGAAGTGACCAGTGATCGACGTGGCAGGTCGATCCCACTTGATCGACTTGCTGGGATCGATCTTTCAGTTGATCGACTTGCAGGGTCATCCCCCAGTAGAGTCGATTGCAGGTCGAGCCTGCACACTTCGATCGACTTGCAGAGTCGATCTCCAAGTTGAAATCGACTTGCAGGGGTCGATCCCCCCATTGATCGACTTGCAG
Source organism: Gryllus bimaculatus (assembly GCA_017312745.1). Classification (NCBI taxonomy): domain Eukaryota; kingdom Metazoa; phylum Arthropoda; class Insecta; order Orthoptera; family Gryllidae; genus Gryllus; species Gryllus bimaculatus. The sequence goes on from BOPP01000181.1 coordinate 2,465,572, forward strand.
GCCTCGATTCCCTACTTGATCGACTTGCTGGGTAGAACCCCAATTGATAGACCTGCAGGTCGATCGATGACAACCAGTAGATCGACGTACAGGGTCGATCTCCTACTTGATCGACTTGCTGGGGGGGCGATCTCCAAACTTCATCGACTTGCGGGTCGATCCCCAGTGGATCGACTTCCTGGTTTCGACCCGCCCCGTAGATGACTTGCTGGGTCGATCCCCAGTGATCGACTTCGTTTGGTCTCGACCCCCCAGTAGATCGACTTGCTGCGGTCGATCTCCCAGTTCATCGACTTGCTGGGTCGATCCCCCATTTGATTGACTTCCTGGGTCAATCCCCCACTTGATCGACTTGCTGGGTCGATCCACCACTTGATCGGTGCTTGCTGGGTCGATCCCCATCTTGACGACTTGCTGGTCGATCTCCCACTGATCGACTTCCTTGGTCGATCCCGCACATAATCGACATACTGGGTCCATCTCTCACATGATCGACTTGCTTTGTCGATTCCCCACTTGATCGACTTGCTTGGTCGATCCGCCACTTAATCGACTTGCTGGGTCCATCTCTCACATGATCGACTTGCTACGTCGATCACCCAGAGATGATCGACTTGCTGGGGATCATCCTCACTTGATCGACTTGCTGGGGTCGATCACCCACTTGATCGACTTGCTCTGTCGATTTTTCAATTTCATAGACTTGCTGGGTCGATCCCCTCACTTGATCGATTTGATGGGTCGATCTCTCACATGAGTGATGCTGAGTTGATCAACTTATGGATATGGTTTGGTTTAACAAGTATCGTAGTTTGCTTACTAGGATCACGGTAGGCTCAAAAAGATCATGGTTGTTTCAAGAAGGATATTGGTGGGCTCAACAAGAATTTTGTTGGCTCAACAAGGATAATGATTGGCTTAACATGGATCATAGTTGGCTTAGCTAGGGTCCATGGTTGGCTTAACAAGTATTCATGTTTGCCTTTACAAGATATTGGTTGGCTAAAAAGGATATTGTTTGGCTCGACATGGATTTTGGTTGGCTAAACAAAGAATTTTGTTTTGGCGCAACAAGAAATTTTGGTTGGCCCCAAACAAGGATTTTGGTTGCTCAACAAGGATCATGGTTGGCCAACAAGGGGATTGGTTGGTTTTAAAAGAATTATGGTTGGCTATAGGAGGATCATGGTTGGCTTAACAAGAATATTGATGGCTTAACAAGGATTAATTGGTTTGCTCAACAAGGATATTTATTGCCTCAACTATTATTTTGGTTAGCTCAAGAAGGATCATGGTTGACTGAAGACTGATTAGGGTTGGCTCTACAATGATATTGTTGTTGCTCAACAAGGATCATGACTTTGTTTTGCGATTTGTTTTCGGCCCAGAAGCTGCAAGCTCTGAGGATGATCGCTACGCGATCGAAATGATCATTAGTGGAAATTAAAATATTGATACCTCTGACAATATCTCTAAATTTATTTTATCAAAATAAAAAAAAAGGTAATCTACTTCACCACAATCCAATTAATGATCATGATTCACTTAGCAAAGAATCCTGGTTGGGAAGAAAGACTCCCATTTCCTGCAATTTCAGATGCCATTGCATTTCAGAGACTAAGAAAAAA
>BOPP01000181.1:2467224-2481620 GCA_017312745.1 Gryllus bimaculatus
GCGCCGCTGCTTCCTCGATGATAGCGTCCCCGATTCCTGAACTTGGTAGCGGGCGTTCTCATCTTGGCCCAGCGCTTCTTCCTTCCCGCGGACGTAAGAGTGAGCTTCTAAGGGCTGCGCTTATCATGTGCGAAAGCTGGGCAACTCCACGGAAAGATTGGAATTTAATTCGTCAGTAAAAGCTTTCAAAGAAGTTTGTACGGTTTTTATAAAAAATGAAATATGTACATCAAATATTTGTGATTTCCTTATATGCTTTCTGTTAAAATTTAAAAACAAAATTTATTGATATTTCTTCCGTCAAAGCTGCCTCCTGGCAATTTTTCTGCATATCATTTGGAGGGGCACATTCCTTACTCAAGAGACATTGACGATTCTGCATTTGCTTTATCTATTTCTTGAGCCACCATGAGAGCTAGGTGGAGAACACACGGAGATTGGTGGTAAAATCTTGCAGAATTTTTAAAAAGAATGAATGAAATAATTGGTTTATATAAATGTAATAATTTTTTTTATAAAATATGTGCTATCTGCTCAAATGTGGAGTGACTCACAAATCTTAAATGTGCGTCCGTACATAAGCGCGCGCGTTCACATAGTTACGGCCACTGGCCGTCGGCGCTAGTGTGTCGGCATCGCTCATGCGATCGACAAATGAATCGTTGCGGCCTCTGCGCGCACTCGCGTTCTGAGTGTGGGCGGCGACCCGTAGCCACGGAAGGAACGTTATATTGGCGAGAGGAGATTCGCGGGAAGGCGTTCTTCTGAAAGGGATAATAAAAGCTTAATAGTGGTAAGCGGCAAAATGGAAATGCCGTTGCATAATACTAAAATCACAGCGTATGCATGGACAGAATGTGCGTGGTTGGTGGCGGCATAAATGCAATATTCTGTTACACCATGTGATGCGTGCAACGTGCTGTTATAGGTGAAACATAGTACCTATTGGAGGAGGGATATGATTTAATGCACAACATTTACATTTTGGGTCTCTGCCCTATTTTACTTCTGGCATAGGAATAGATCAGGAATCATCCGACCCGACCGGAACCGAGGGTGACGGTGTCCTGGAGAGCGGGAGGAGGGGCCGACGTAATGTAGCTGCGTAACGGACCCCGTACCGCGTGGCGGAAGCGGACAAGCGAAGACGAAAAACTCTTTAATCAATAATTATATGGAATGCGCGATTAGCACTCTCAGTTTTTCATGAAGAACAAAATTTAGAGAATTGTTAGGGAGAAGGTGACCTATACATCAGTTAATTGATTTTTGTCGTAGGCTCTAGAGAGAGAGAGCTGCTACAATTATGATTGTTTTAAAGGATGTTGTTAAAAGATCGTAGTTGTTATTGAAATAAACCTGAACATTATATTACCTTACGGTATTGTAACGGTGCAATGTCGGGTAGAAATAGTTTAAATGTCGATTTAAAGTATTTTAATGAGAATTTTGTCTGCCTGTAGGGTAGGTAAAAAGTAATTCCATTTTGTTTGGGATATGGGAATTACTGACTAAAGAAAGTTATTCATTAGAACAGTAGTGTAACAAAAATTTGGATTTTCTCCGAAAAAATTGTACACATATTGTTGTTTTGAATCGAGGATTTCTTATCTCATAATTAAGTTAGTGTTCTGTGACAAGATTTTGTTTCTTTTGAGCTTATAGTCAACCTGTAGTATATTTAAGTGTGTAATTGTTTATATAATATTATTTTCTTTTGATATATTTTACTTAATTATTGTGAAAATTATTTTCCATTTCTCTTAATCGTAGTCTACTAAAAGTCCTGTTCCCAATAGTAAGATTTTTTGCAACCCAGCAGTAACCATTGTTGTTTTTTTCAAACTATTTAAGATCCGGATAAAGGTTTCAAATGATAGTATTAAAGTTTTCTAATTCTCCTCGCTGAAAGTTTTAGTGGTGCGCCCAAGCTGAGCGCTAATTAATAATATGAATATTAATAATAAATAATAATAATAATAATGTTTCCAATGTTTTACAGTAAGGAAAGTCATTTCAAAATTCTCAACGCATACGAGTATAAATAAAAATATTAGTTTTAAATGTCGCATAAATAAAAAATTATAGTAGAAAAAATCAATTTAGCAGGGCGTATCACCTGTAGTTCTCCGAAAGCAAAATATTGTTTTTTCTGAATATTTTCAGTTATAATACTTGAATACCTCTGAATATTTTCCTCTTTCATAACATTTTTTCAAATTCAGTTAGTCAATGTATTGTGTATTCCAAACCGAGTGTCGTTTCTATTGCCCTTTTTGCATTCATGGAGGTTCTCCTCGGAATTTACATCATCTGGCTATGAAAAATAGTTCCAAATGTATTTAAATTTGTAATCCATATTTGGGAAATGTTTTCATTTTACTTATACATTTTAATCAATGAAGTGTAAGCAAATTGCAATATATAGTAGTTGTAGTTTTTCTAAAATGACTATTCCTGTTCTAAACAATGACGAAAAAAGTCTTTTAACATCTGGAAGTAGCCAATGTAGTTGAATTTTACTTCACTTAATATTTTGAATATTTCCAAATAAGACATTAATGTCACATGCAAATTCTTTCAGCAATAAGCAGGTTATTATACTTTCAGTTTCTGCTTCACTGAAATATAAGCAGCAATAATTTTGCCAAGATATGTATTAAAACCCTGAAAAGAGCAATAACCCTTACCAAAAGTCTTCATGCTGGTCGTTCAATACTAATAAAGGAAAAAAATTGTTGATCGCCCTTTGCCTAACCAGCACACTTAAATGATCTGAATACTTGCAGACTCGTCGAAAGAAGCTCAAATGACGTGAAAAAGAGATCGTACTTTCAAAAGCAAGAAACAGTGCAGACGGCAGTAATCTCCCGCCCACTTCATCACTTCTCTGACAATAAGGCGAACATGAGAGGCAAACTAATTGTCGGGAAGGCTGCAAGAGAACACTTCCGAATAACCTGGCGCAATGGGTTCCGGAGCCTCTCGGCCTCAGCAGGCCGGGCGGCGCGGCGCCCGGTCGAAGATGCAAATTTTATAGCGACGAGCACAAAGAGAAGGACGAGCAGGAGGGGAGGAGGACGAGACGGCGCGAGACTTGTCTCCTCGCCTCCCCGCTCCCCCCTCCTTCTTCCCCTCCCCCGCACTCGCGGTGCTGTTGGCGCGCGGTCCTCACGAAGTTGGGCCCGCTCGCCCCTTCGAGGGGACACGCGGAGCTGGGGAAGGGAGGAGGGTGGAAGGTAAAAAAAAGGATGACGATTTGGAGAAACTTGAGAAGACAACGCCGCTGCCGCGCAGGCACTAAAACCCTCGCGAATAAATCAGGGCTTTTACGCGGTCCTTCGATCTTCCCGCGAACTCCTGAATGCCATCGCGGATGATGGCTCTTTTATTCATTCAATGCGTAAAAGAACACTAAAAACTGTCCCGTACGCAGCTCTGATGTGCAGGAGACCCTTCCTGTTATGAGAACACACCGCGTGCCGGGGTTGTGTTATACATCGTAAATTCAGACAGTAAAATTTTTTTCTTCTTATTGAAATAGTTTTCACGTATTGGATGCTCTATCTTGCATTTTCTGATGAGCAATGTTGAAGAGAAAGAAAAATACTCTAGTAAACGTGACCCGTTTTCATTGCCGCACAGAAATACTGAGGGAAGCCATTTTTGATATGTTTGATCAATGTGCTAACTCCTTACTAGTTCGATTTTAATAAATATGCACCTAATAGTGCTTCACAGAAAAACTTCCCCTCTAGATGTGTAAGGAGAGCATGTGTATAATGCACATGGGTGATACATTGTTATCAACCAAAAATTATCAGTTATTTCAAATACAAAATAAAAATAAAGTTACAATTACGTGTACTTTTTCTTGAGTCAGTTCTTTAAACGAGTAAATTGGATATCAATTTACCATGCAATCTCTATTATTTGCTTTTACGTCCTAGCATACGTACTGTTCACGTAATATATGATACTATTCCGCTCTCGAAATTTAAAAGAATAGAATTTAAAAATTCCTCCTCTACGAACGCAGGAAAACACACCTTCCAACAAAAGGCGTAATACACGCGCGTTTTTTATCACTGGATAATTATTTCTTATGTTCTATCACTTCAACCATGTAATATCTTCAGAAATGTTAACGAGACATGGACGCCAAAAGAAACAAACCGCAATTTGAACATGTATCAGAAGCAGAAAATTGTCAATTTAATTCAAGATGAAAATCAAAAAACACGGAAAAGTTGAAACTGTGAGAAATGTTGAAGTGAGTTTAAAGAATGTTGTGAGGTACCAGAACATTCTTCATTAAAATATATTCAAATCTACCGGAGTTCAGAAATTTGAAAAGGACTTGGAAGTGAATATGAAAAAAATATGGAGAAGATTACAAAGAACATTAAACACCGTGTGTAATGTGATTGCTAAAATGATACAGTAGAAGTATTTTAATGAACACATCAAATGAATGCTTGTCCTGACTTGGAATTTAAATGTCAGTGATGCTAGAAATGATGCAAGACATTGACTACAGCAAAGTTGCGTAGAAAAGAAACAAAAATGCACTTCGTGACACGAAGTGAACTATTCCGAATCAAGAGATTCCGAATATATGTCCTGTTCCACTTCATAAGTCACCACTTCAGAAACGTGGTAAGCGAATTGAAAACTGGTCGTTTGTGTATTTAAAACAACCCCAATCAAGCGTATTTAAAAGCCAGAGATTGGTTCGAAACAGTCGAGTGGGATGAATAAAATTTAGAATGGACAAATATTGAATCACAAAAAACCGGTTTACACACATCGCAAAAGTAGAATTCAAATCGTTCCACAGTAAGCACATAAGATGGCAAGGCCTAAAAAATTACAGACCCTGCCAATTCATCTTATTTAAAATACAACTCAAAGACGACCATAATGGCAAAATTTATGATATACTTTCCAGAGTTTCCGGTATTATTTTGTAGTTTGACCAATTAAAGCAAGATTAAAACCGTGTTCTTTGGGTATATTTTACGTATGGTTTAAGGATATGTTGGCTGTGTGTGTGTGGCAATAAGTCTGAATCTACTGTGGCGCACGCGTGGACAACGGGCGATTGTAAGGGCAGCCAGACTTCCGAAAGCGCTTTTCACGGAACCAGAGCACCGAGAAACCTCGGGGTCGCCAGCTGACGTAATGTGCGGTCTAAAGTCATTCTGACCCTCTGTTTTACTTTTGTAATCTTGAGCGAAAATGGGCAATTTTTGGCAGAAAACTCCTTATTACAGGGCCTTAGAAACGAAACGGTGGAGACAATCCACGGTAAGAATCGCATCCTAAACGGCGCGATTTTTGGAATATGAATGGAACAAACTTCACACAAAATAAAATACAAATGAGACAATTTACAATTAATTTAAAATAAAAAATGGCGATATTATCAGGGTATGTAACACATCACCTGCATCAATGGACGCTACACCCCTGAATTCACTGTTATTTATATTCGCTCGAGGCATCTTATCCTGATAAACGTAGTGCCAAAAAAGTATTTTTTTCCGATAAATCACCTATTATAAAAAATTAAAACCGATCGAAACGCTATACAAGTTGATGCTGCATGCATGATATCTTGCAATTCGGTGTTTCCGCGGGGCGAATTCGCTTTCTCAGTTTGAGTGAGATTGGAAGGTGGAGGGGGTGGGGGTGGGGGCAATCGCTTTGCACAGAGACGGCGCCGCGTGCAACCTCAGACAATCGCACGCTTCGGAACTCGATATCTGCGGAGGAAGAAGTATTACATATCCGTGGTCTCAACGCGAGCAAGGAATGTAGCAACGTTGGTAATTAGGGAAAGCTAAAGAAATGAACTGTAAATGCATATTGAGGCGTTTCAATGGTATCAATGGTAGATATCTCAATGGTATTATTGATAAAAATAATACGTAATAGTAAATCGTTTCCAACTATTGCTACCATGGACCGAAAATAAAAGAGTACTAATTACATTTACAAAGAGAACATTGAGTAGCCGTATTGAACATGGACGTATTGCAAATATTGGGATATAAATAGTAGGACGTAGAAGTGTTCCAGGATAAAGTAAACAATAAATATGGGATATTGGAGATTTCCTAGGACAAATAAATCAATGTTTTTACTGTCAAAGAATATATCCCAAATCACGTTACCTTCAGTGTATCACTTTCACCTCGTGTTCCTCTAAATCACGAGTCGAATATGTTTCCTGTCAATACACGGGCTCTCACAGACGTGCATGCAGTTTTATTACAGACGTATATAAATCGATACCCATCGCAATGGAGCAGCGGAAGGCTGCAAAAACAATACATCACTCACTTGCAGTATAAAAAATCCGTTCTTTTGTCGACATGAATGTGAACGCGATGCATAGCCAAACCGCCGGTCGATGGCGCATGTTGCGTGAAGGCCAGATGTTCCCCAACACAACAATAATCTCCCTATCCATCAACTTTTTAATGCTCTACTATATGCAGGTTACGCTCAAAGACTTAATAGATCATTAATAATAATTTGTTCGTTCAATGGAGTTTTGCACAGCCTACTATTTAAAAAAAACTCATAGACAATTTGAATGGAGACTTGTTGCACGGATTAATGGAATTCTACAAGATTGGAGTACGTTACGTAACAACTGCGTGAATCAACTTCTCGCACGTGTTCAGTGTACTTTCAGTATGTGAAAAACACGCATATTTCGCCACAGCATCTAAATGTTTCGCGTTGTAACTCCGTAATGTTTCGCGCGCAATATTTGTTCTAAAAAATTAAACAATTAGCCTTTTTCGCACAGCCTCGCACAGAAAACAAGCACGAAAAGCCGTTTTTGGCACACGTTGGGGTAAAATCTAATTTTACAAATAGTTCTTGGAGCTTGTTTGCAGCACGTTTGGGCTACCCGCACCAAAGTGATTTTATCCATCTACTCGTTCTGTCTTGTGTTCATAAACGACATAGGTTTACGTTTCTACATCTTCCATGGCACCTCGCGCGGAAGTGACCGACGTCGGAAATCGTTTTCCATTACAGCTTTACTATTGAAATAGTGTCATCTCTAAGTTTGAAAGTCGTAAATTCCCGAGAATTTAGATCAAAGTGAAATGTTTTTTGAAAAAGTCGGTGTGTTTTAAATACCTTGTTCAGTTAGGTTGTCATTACAGTACAAACTTTAACAAATGCCAAAACTAGAGAACGGCAGCCTTCTGTGGGAAGTGCGTTACAGTCTATTCCATGTATTAATGCTTTGATGACTACTCCACTAGTGAAATGTTCAACAATAGTTGAACTATTCATCGGTAGTGCTCCATCAAAACTCATCCTTTTTCTTATCTCCTCAATACTACTGGCCAATCACAAGGTGTGATTCATTAGCAATAGGAAGTGCAATCTCGTGCACGTTGAACGCGAACACAATATAATGAATATTTCGCGCATTGTAAAGCTTTTTGGAGGTAATTTTATTCTAGCAGCTTCGCGTCTGGGGAATTTACTAAAAAATTCCAATGCACATGTGGTATTACCTATAATATTTGTATAACTAACGTCTCATAAAAAAACTAAAATTATATCAATTAAGAACTAAATTTTGGTATTGGTATTTCTTCAATTACTAAAAATTATATATTATTATGCAACATTGTTCTTGCGTATGGATAATATAATTATAAAATAATGCGAACCTACATAAACTAGCTTTAAAACGTGCCTTCACCGTTGGCGATGGCAGTGAAAGACTCCATTTAGACCGGCAGACATCGCGGATCCCAAAGAAATTCCTACGCCTCTCCATTCACTTGGTGTGTTTCGAAAACACATGAACATAAATGTATTAATTAAGAACGTGTTTTATTTTAACTCAATGTCCTATGTTTCAGTACAGCCGAAACACACACCCAAAAGGAGAGCAAAACACTGACTTGATGCTCGATATTAAACGATTACCAAAATCAAATATTAAAAAAACATTAAAAACACTGACTTGATGCCAGTAATCCAACGAACATCAAAATCAAATATTAAAATTCTGTAAAGACTGGAATATGCTCAAAGAAATCTAATTGTAAAAGTTATCCTAGTATGGATACTGGAAACTACTATTTTAACAAAAAAATTACAAATAATGTCTGTCTTCACATATTATATATACTGTACTATATTGTAAAGTTATCATATTAATATTGTTAAGTTGAATTTAAAGTAGTCGCTAATGACTACAGTTGTTGATGCGACTCAATAAACTAAAAAAAAGAACTTGTTTACATTTCCAAAGTATATTAGATGTCCTTATATATTACAAGTAAGGAAGCACTAGGAATGTGTATGACTGTAAGGAATGGAGATCAAACTGTTGCTTTCGGCCGAAAAAATATCAAACAATCGTAAATGAACACTGTAACTGTCTCTGCCCCCCCCCACCAAAAAACAGAACCACCTGTCCGTTCTCGTACTAAACACACAACAGCCATCTTGACTCCAACATAGCAACCACGTCACTCCCGATGCATATATTCATACGACGTCCTCCTCCAGCCCGCAGTCCATTGAAGACGCCTATTCCATAATCAATTGAGCATGCTTTGTAACCTAATTGCAGAGCACAAACAGCGGCCCGCTTAGCCGCGCCGTCCGCCGCCAATGGCGAGGCGTCCACAGAGCGGGGCGGGGCGGGGCGGCGGCGGGTCGCGCGGGAGATAGCGCGCCACGCGGCCGTTGTGTTGGCGCAGGCGAGCGCGGCAGTGGCGCTCGGGGCGCCTGTTGGCGCGCGCCCGCGCGAACGCACCCTGCCTTTCGGACAATGGCCCTCTCAGACACCGCGCGCCAAGGTGCGTGTCTGCGGCGCTTGCGCTGGCGGCGCGGTGATCACCCCATTCACATACGTCTCTTTCTCGCTTTCGCTCCACCTGAACATATTAGTCATCGAATTAAGGCTAAATGTCCCGACACTAGTACAATTTGTAGCCACCACGTGGCAGCACCAATATAAGTAAAATTTACTTCACCGATAACGTCTGAACCAATGGTTCGATTGTCGATCTGTAACGCCTTTCTAAAATAGAATTTACGATACAATGACCTTTTTTTCGAAAAATCTAACAAAAACGCGAATTTAATAATATTTATCAACCTTCAAGAATAAATTAAAAATGTGGCCTTATAGCGCGATGGCGACATGCTTCCTGAATCCAAAGCCCGTGACAATCATGCAAATCGACAATTAGGAGCGTCGTAAGGTGAAATTTACGAAAACACCTCGCCTCCCTCCACCTTCCACGCCGTTGCTCGACTCACCCGCCCGTTGTGGGCTTCTGTCAGCGCGGTGGCAACGGCCAGACCCGGCGTTAAAGCGGTGCTACGTCCAAGATTAACTTTGAGCTCTGCAAATAATTCAGCAATTAAAAAATAACAGTATCCTTTTTTAACTTTATTGGTACTGGTCTGCGATGACGTAGTTTATGCTCGTATTAACAAATAACAAATGGACACCCTTATGATCATCTTCTCCTCTCTACTCCAAGGAAGGGTTCATGACTGTTCTGGCTTCTACCAATTTCATTTCTATAACGATCTGCTTCTGTGTCTTCTGCTCGCGTTCTACACATAAACGCTTGCTTTAGAATGCGTGTCAGTCCCAAGTTATCGAAGTCATTCCTGCCTTCACTCCCTGAAGTCAGAAAGATAGTATTTTCCCATTTATTGCTTGAACAATTAATTTTCATTTTATTTCGCGTCGCGCGTCTGGCCTGTAGTCCTATGGCGAGAGAGACAACTCGCATAGTCGAGGCTTGCGAGCACAACCACATGGGTGGACAAATGACTATCAGCACGAAGATTTCATTTCGTTATCGAATCCCGCTAAGCGATTTTCGTCGCTAACTTATATACCGCTAGTTCACGTGCCAGTGCTCCCGCTCTGGAGAATGGCCGGTCGGCAAAACATATTCGTTAATTTGTTTTGGCCGTGTACAACGAAATTCGCTTGCTAGGTGCATTCCGAGAGCTGCACCCAGACTAACGCCCGCACTCGGGCACTTGAACGGCAACACCTGCACTTCCCAACCGTTTGCTCCGTGTACAGACCGTGTCATTATATAACTATTCAATTATAATTGAACTAAAAATATAGGAATATTTGTTTTCTACGAAAATCTCAATGTGTGTTTGTGTTGAGAGTGTGTGTGTTATTTGCCTGTAATAGATCAAAAAGGAAAACTGTAATAATTATTTACGAAATATGTAACGTAATTTCGTCCTTTACTTTTACGAGATCAAATCCTGCAAAGAAAAACGTCAAGATTGTAGGAAGATAAACCATGGAGCTCTACAATAAAACCGATGACGAAGCAGTCCTGGTCTCAGCGTGATTATCCCTTCTCTCATGCGGTCGAGCAAGCAGTATATTTTTCTGGAACTTTTGGATTTTTTTCCATCTAGATCTACCTCTGTGTAAACAGGTTATATTATTTAAAAAATATTTAAAATGACCAACCGGCCACATGTTATTACTTTTCAAGAAGTGCGTATATTGTTTTTTCCGTAAATGTCATCACTTTAGTCTTTGTATTTTGAAATGTTTACATAATATCGTTTGTGAATTTGATGAAATTATTAAACAGACTTTGTAAATTATCTATCTTTTAGGATCAAAATTATTTTTGTACGAATGTGTATAAATATCACGCAATCACGTTTTGGTCGTTTAGGAATGTGCCGCTCATTTTTCCAGCTTGTTATCTTCAGATGCAAAAAGACGAACAACAGTAAGAACTGTTGGGATGCTATAATAGTCTAGTGACTACATGATATAGTTACCATAGGGTAAAGTGAATGAGAAAACGAAATAAAAGAAAGTTTATAGTTCTATGTAAAGATAAAAAAGAATTCGTGCACACACACAGGAAGTGACTGACTGACTGTCTGACAGACAGACGAAGTGACTGACGCGCACGGACGGACTGACGGCCGGATGGACGGACTGACGGATGGATGGACTGACGGATGTACTGACTGACGGATGGACGGACTGACGGACGGACTGACAGACTAACGGACGGACAGATTGTCTGACAGACGGGCTGACAGACTGACGGACGGATCGCCTGACGGACGTACTGACTGACGGACGGACGGACTGACGGACGGACTAACGGACGAACTGACGGACGAACTGACGGACGGTCAGACGGATGGACGGACGGACTGACGGATGGACGGTCTTAGAGACAAACGGACTGACGGACGGACGGACTGATGTACGTACGCACTGACGGACGGACAGACGGACGCACTGAAGGACGGGCTGACGGACGAATGGACTGACTGACGGTCGCATGACGGACGGACAGCCGGCCTGATGGACAGTCGGCCTGACAAGCTAACGAATGGCCTCACGGACGGACGGTCGACTTAAAGAACGGATGCTCGGCCTGACGGACGGACGGTCAGCCTGACAGACAAACAGTCGTCCTGACGGACGGACAGTCGGCTTGACGGACGGAGAGTCTGCCTGACGGACGGACGATCGACCTGACGGACGGATGGTTGGCCTGAAGGACGCACGGCATGACGGACTGCCTGACGAACTAACTGCTTAAAGGACGAACTGACAAACGGACTGACTGACGGACGGTCACAGACGGACTGACAGACGGACTGACGGACGGTCACAGACGGACTGACAGACGGACTGACGGACGGACGGACAGACAGACGAACGGACTGACTGACGAACGTACGGACGGACACACGGACAAATTGACGGACAGTCTGAAGGACAGACTGACAGAAGAACTAACAGAAGGACTGACGGAAAAACTGACTAAAAAACTGACTGACAAAAAAGTCAAAATAATCGAAATAGTCAAAATAGTTATAATACTCACGATAGTCAGATCGACTAGTTGGAGGGATCCGTCACTTGATCGACGTGCTGAGACGATCCCCCACTTGATCGACTTGCTGGAACGATCCCCACCTTGATAGCCTTGCTGGGTCGATCCCCCACTGGATCAACTTCATGGGTCGATCATCCTCTTTATCGACTTGCTGGGTCAGTCCTCAACTTGATCAAAGTGCTTCATCGACTTGCTGGGTCAATCCCCAACTTGATCAAAATGCTTCATCAACTTGCTGGGTCGATCCCCCAGTTGATCGACTTGCAGGGTCGATCCCCCAGTTGATCGACTTGCAGGGTCGATCCCCCAGTTGATCGACTGGCAGGGTCGATACCCCACTTGATCTACTTGCTGGGTCGATCCCCTTCTTGATCGATTTGTTGGGACGATCCCCCACATGATCGACTTTCAGGGTCGATCGACCAGTTGATCAACGTGCAGGGTCGATCCCCCACTTGATCGACTTGCTGGGTCGATCTTCCAGTTGATCGACTTGCAGGGTCGATCCCCCAGTAGATCGACTTGCAGGGTCGAGCCCCCACTTGATCGACTTGCAGAGTCGATCTCCAAGTTGATCGACTTGCAGGGTCGATCTCCCAGTTGATCGACTTGCAGGGTCGATCCCCCACTTGATCGACTTGCAGGCTCGATTCCCTACTTGATCGACTTGCTGGGTAGTACCCCAATTGATAGACCTGCAGAGTCGATCGACCAGTAGATCGACGTACAGGGTCGATCTCCTACTTGATCGACTTGCTGGGGCGATCTCCAAACTTCATCGGACTTGCGGGTCGATCCCCCAGTGGATCGACTTCCTGGTTTCGACCCGCCACGTAGATCTGACTTGCTGGGTCGATCCCCAGTGATCGACTCCTGCGTTTTCGACCCCCCAGTAGATCGACTTGCTGCGGTCGATCTCCCAGTTCATCGACTTGCTGGGTCGATCCCCCATTTGATTGACTTCCTGGGTCAATCCCCCACTTGATCGACTTGCTGGGTCGATCCACCACTTGATCGGCTGCTGCGGTCGATCCCCATCTTGACCGACTTGCTGGGTCGATCTCCCACTTGATCGACTTCCTTGGTCGATCCGCCACATAATCGACATACTGGGTCCATCTCTCACATGATCGACTTGCTTTGTCGATTCCCCACTTGATCGGTCGATCCGCCACTTAATCGACTTGCTGGTTCCATCTCTCACATGATCGACTTGCTACGTCGATCACCCAGATGATCGACTTGCTGGGTCGATCCCTCACTTGATCGACTTGCTTGGGTCGATCACCCACTTGATCGACTTGCTCTGTCGATTTTTCATTTCATAGACTTGCTGGGTCGATCCCTCACTTGATCGATTTGATGGGTCGATCTCTCACATGAGTGATTGCTGAGTTGATCAACTTATGGATTATGGTTGGTTTAACAAGTATCGTAGTTTGCTTACTAGGATCACGGTAGGCTCAACAAGGATCATGGTTGTTTCAAGAAGGATATTGGTGGGCTCAACAAGAATTTGTTGGCTCAACAAGGATAATGATTGGCTTAACATGGATCATAGTTGGCTTAGCTAGGGTCATGGTTGGCTTAACAAGTATCATGTTTGCCTTTACAAGTATATTGGTTGGCTCAAAAAGGATATTGTTTGGCTCGACATGGATTTTGGTTGGCTAAACAAGAATTTTGGTTGGCGCAACAAGAAATTTGGTTGGCCAAACAAGGATTTTGGTTGGCTCAACAAGGATCATGGTTGGCCAACAAGGGGATTGGTTGGTTTAAAAAGAATTATGGTTGGCTATAGGAGGATCATGGTTGGCTTAACAAGAATATTGGATGGCTTAACAAGGATTAATTGGTTTGCTCAACAAGGATATTTATTGCCTCAACTATTATTTTGGTTAGCTCAAGAAGGATCATGGTTGACTGAAGACTGATTAGGGTTGGCTCTACAATGATATTGGTTGGCTCAACAAGGATCATGATTCACTTAGCAAGAATCCTGGTTGGGAAGAAGACTCCCATTTCCTGCAATTTCAGATGCATTGCATTCACGAGACTAAGCACCATACATAATAATCTCTAATAAATGAACCTTTTAGATTAGTGTGAGTTGAATTGCCTTTAAGATGTTCAAAGAAATGTGACACCAAAACCGAACTAAAATAAAACAGTAGAAAAATTATCGTACACTTATCTACTTATTGACATTCTGGACGTTATTAAATGTTAACTCAAATTGTTGAATATTGCTTGCGCTAGGATAAATTTTTTGACGCCTCATCTTTTGAAAGGCGGCAAATTTACAATATTCTCTCTGGAATAGTGAGGAAAATTCAATTACATTGCACAAATAAATATATTTCCAAATTTTTAATAAACCACATATTTAAATATTACTTTCATCTGTCGTACATACGAGGTAGAACTAAAGAATTCGCCGAAGTATACAGTGTAAGTATTCAGAATATTGACGTG
>BOPP01000181.1:2496273-2526301 GCA_017312745.1 Gryllus bimaculatus
TCACGATAAATCCTTTCATTTAGTCACAATCATGTCGAGTTTAATTAAAAATAGAGTAATTAAGACGTCGTGTATTTTGAAAATTATGCAATGTATTTTCGTTGGGTTTTTTTCATGACATAAAACATGTTTTTTATATTTTTCATTTTTTCCTTGTAATAACATTTTTACGAATGAATATTTCTTATGCGGCTTTAAGTCTGAGGCTTTTAACTATTAGAGTTACTGGGGACTTCCTGCACATTTTTAATTAAGCCTAGGCAAGAAAAGAAATGGAATTATTCTACGATTGAATATATTTCTGGAATTTTAGAAATAAATGGTGAACTATTATTCCACATGGTGAATGGTAGAAATGGTTGATTGCTTGACGTACATTCGATCATAAGAGTTCATATTTCTTTTAAGTCTTTCTTACTAGAAATGTTTTATTATTCATTCAATTGGCCTAATCTCCATTTGATAAAAAAGTTTTACCCTTGAAAGAAATCCCATCACATAACTGAAGAGCATCTTAATTTTGCATTGTATTAATTCCATCTTCTATGGAAAAGTATTTTGCTCTATTAAAGAGAGATAATGACCTCCAATTCGTTCCCAGTATTGTTTGAAATTTTCATAAACCTTCTGATCATCCTAGTCTATTACTGAAAGATTTTAGGTATAAGAATAATCTCTCTTTGCAATAATATAAAACTTAAATTAAATAATTTGTTAGTTAATATCACAAAGTGAGCTACAATTTCGTATTGAAATAAACCCAAAGTAAAAAGGTACAATAATCCGTAATGTGATTTTTAAGGGTATAATTCTCTATAACATACATGTTATTATTTATTTGAATTTTACTTGTTTCATAATTTCATAAACAATATCATCAACTTGTATTTTACAATTTGTATTAAAAATGAAACATCAAGAACAGATTTTTGTCAACGGAATGACAATTTTTATAAACTGTAAAATAATTTCAAAAAGCTGACTAATAATTCTTTACATAAATGATTCTATCTCATTGATAATATTTTGTCCTAATTTGAAATACATGTACTTTCTTACAGGTATTTCGTACTCATTAATGAACTGAATTGTACGTTTTAACAACTTACGATTTTTTTGTGTTCTTATAGCTTTTATTCAGCGTTAGCAACGGTACCTTCGTTACAATATAATGTGTTTTTATCCCAAATCTTATCTACTGTCTTCTCCGTGACTGCAGCTATCTCCATTTAGTTTGGCCTCATTTATTTTTTTAACTCGTTCCACATCTCCTCCTTGCCCACTTCTTCCTCTTGCTACGGTGCAGCGTGGTCTCAGACGGACGTACTCCCAAGCGGTTCCGGGATACGGGTAGCACCTAACTAGCGCACAGCGCGCCCGCGTCCAACGAGAGCGCAGTAAGCCGCGTCAGACCGCGTGGAGACGCCGGATAAGCGTGCTCTGCCGGGGGCCTCCCGAGAACAATGCGGAACCGAGAACGGTGGTGGGACAGGAGAAATGGGGAGGAACTCGGAGGAAAGAGGGGGGGCTCTTGAAAGGGGGGCACAACAGCAATTCTGGGCGTCTTGATTAGCCAAGGAGGGCTAATATTATTACCATTGATTTCCAGTGTAATAAAAAACAGAAACGAAAGAAGCACCTATATTACATCCGCAATTAAGTATTTTCACAATTATGAACATCATCACGTCTCCCTTATAACACACCATACACAATGTACAAACCCGAAGTTAGGATCAATGATTCTTTTCATTAAACAAGTGATAATTTTCTTAATTGGAACTAATGGGGTAATCGTTATAATATATATTTTTTCATTAACATTACAATCTTGACAGTATACTACTAAACATTTTTTGTTCTAAAATAATAATGGGAAATACATATAAACACATAATCAAAACAGGGAGTTAGGAAAGATGTATGTAACTAGAAATCGATTGCTCAGTGATGTAATATGAGCGAAATATCAATAAAAGAAAATTATTTTCCAGAGACATTGTCGTGTCCTTTGTATTAGAAGACAAGAAAATTTCCCACAATTTCACAACTTTATTCTAGAGCCATTATTTTAAAAATGAATAACCATTTATCAAAATTTCAATTATAATTTCTTATGCTAATCTACCCCTTCAAAATTCATTAATATAATGCGCAGAAAATGAAAGTGTTCCAGGAAATCCTTTGCGGCAAAAAACAATATAAACGTATACAATTTTAAAATTCAAAAGATATATTGTGTTCCACGATTCCATATAAAATAATTCTGCAGCAACGCAACATCAATAGAAAAATATTGAAAATTATTTTTAGAGAGATAATTACTTTCGTGATATGAATTCACCTCCGATATTTTGTGAAAATGTAGATTTAAATGTTATATATATACTGCAGCAATGAACGTTCTGAACGTTCAGCAGTACGCTCTGAAAAAGGCCACAATACGCTGGCCGAAACGTTAGCCACCATGTCAGTGACGCGGCTCATCCCGGATAGCCTAGACAACTAATAACAAAATAGTTTTATGATGTGCAATGGTAGGCAGTGCAATGGTAGCACAGAAACAGAACTTCTATCGAAACAGTAGGCAGCAAAGATCGGTAAAGGAATATATATGACGACAGAAAATCATCAGACACGTGTAAACTGCGACCGACAGCAGACGTGTGTGAGTCGTCGGATAATTTTGAGAATGGAACGAGTATAGTGTGCTGGAAGGAAGTTAGTCACGCAAAATGGTAATGTGGCTAGAAATCACAATAGACGATATTTCGATGGCGAAATTAACGGAACATTATTTTATATATAGTACATAAGCACGAAAGTATCGGAGTCGCAGCCAGGAAGGAGAACTTGTTCGAGAACCCAGGACCCACCGCCAAGTGTGCTGAACGTCTTCTATGACAGGAAAGGGATCATAATTAAATACAGAGAACTTTCATACTCCATGTACAAGGCCAAGATTATTCGTGACCTTTAAGATTAGTAGTAAACTAAATAATCAATAAACAAGTTAAAAATGGCCATAGTAAATAAAATTTCACACACAAAAATAGTACTATCCGAGCAGACTGAATGAAATATTTGTAAATATGATGTATGAGTGACAGTTCATTTTATTACACACATTTTTACCAAGTGTTTAAAGTCATGATAAATATGTGGTGTATTTTAAAATCAAATCAGAAAAGATTATTTCATTAAATAATATGAGACATTGTTGTGATACTGTAATAATTCTTAATTTTGTGTTGTTATTTCGTGTGTTATGACATTTAGCCACCATTAATTTTTTTCCAAAATATTAAAAATTTTACCAGCCGGAATTTTTACCACTTTGTTCTCGTATAAGCGGTAATTTTCAGACCCACGAAAGCCAAGTAAATAATTGAAGCAGCCCTGAGAATAAGTAAGTTTTGGCGAACCCATATTGAGAAAATTAAAAACCAAGCTTGTCAAAAATAAAGATAAATATTGCCGGTCTGGATTGCCGAGATCGGTAAGGCAGTAGTGCTTTATCATTCTCGGACCGAAGAATCACGGTTTTAGTCCCGCCTTGGGTATGGTGGAATTTATGTTCATAGTTTCACTTCTACCATCACCATATCATGTCATCATCTTCATAGTTGCCATACTGTTAGAGTCAATACCACACTGTTAGATAGCTAATGACGTAGATGTTAATGCGAACTTAAATAACAAAAAAAGACATATATTAATCAACGGGGATATTTGCATTTCGCCGTTGCACCAGGCAACTAAAATTAGCCTCCAGACAGCGGCTGAATTTGACCTAGCTAAACAACGAGTATCGAAAATCCTCCATCGTCGAGAAACCAAACCTACGACCTCCCGATCCGAGTCGCTGCAGAGAATGCAGCAATACTGTCCCGGAGATTAACTCGCCCGGCCTGGCTTTTCGAAGGAGAGACCTAATACTAATTTTAGCTTTTAAAACGGTAAGTGTGGAGATTTTACACGAGCCAAGCTTACAGATTTTATTTCCTTACCTACATCCCCAACAGATACCATTAATCATCATGTGGTTGTAAAATGCAGTGTCATATTTAAATTGAATAAGTATCTCAGTGCTTACATACAGATGGACGAAGATCTCGCACGTCTCCGAATAAAATAAAATAGGAAGGAATAACGCACAAAGGTCCATCTCCGAAAATTGCGCTTACCGGTGATGTCATCACCGCTGTTTCGCCCTATTCTCCCCCATGTCGAGTCTCCTGCAAGAGTAATTTTAAATGAGCATATTTACGAAAAGTAAACAATATACAGATTCTACGTCCTAGATTACAGCCACGAGGCACTCAGGCATACATATCACTACATCCTCGAAAAACAAACGATCGTACAAATGTCCCCGATGTCTCTAAATAAAACAGAAAGTGAATGTCGCGGATCCATCTCTCGTTCTCCGCCGCAAGAAGATACGACGCGCGCGCCCCGCCCCATTTCCTCCGCGCGTCATATCGAGTCTCCGCCACGATGCGCGATTGTCAGTGGCGCAGACCGCATCGCGAGCGGCAAACAGGGGGGGGGGGCGTGATGTCGGCTCCCGATTCGATTACCGATACGCGCAGCGAGCGCGGAAGGGTGTGGGACGGCCGGCTGGAAGGCAATTATTTCCGCCTCTTTGTTAAGAGCGTGATTGGAAATTCAATTCCCGATTCCTATTCCTCCGCAGGGCGGAACGACTCCTCGACTTGAAGATACTTCGCGCCTCCCGCCCCGCCCCGCCCGTCCCCGCCCCGCCGCGCCCGTTCCGTTCCGTTTCCGACTAACCCAGATCGCTGGTTACGCTTGCCTTCGACTTTCCTGTCGTCGCTTCGCGGCGGCCCCCGCGAAACTCCAGGCAATCATCCACAGCTCTCTCTATCTTCTGCTCCTCGATGATTTACTTTGTAATGCCTTGTTACTCAAGCTTTCGTCACTACTATTCTTCCGTCTTCTATTTTCTCTTCTGCATTGCATCATCTTCTCCTCTGCCTTTCTTCTACTTCTCCTCATGCCTCTTGGACACTTTTCTCGTCATCTTCTCAACCCTTGTCACGGCATCTGAATTCTTTTCTCATCATCTTTTCATCATATCCTCAACCCATTTCTTGTCTCTTTTTTCTCTTCCATTCTTCTGTTTTCATATCTAATGTCTTTCTTACCTCCATTCCTTCTTCATCATTCCACCTGTATGTTCGTCAATGCCCCTCTAATGGTCAGAATCACTTTCTTGTGCTCTGAGTACGGACAGAGTTCGCCATTCGCTGACAATTTTTTTTCTTTTCACGTTTGTCCTCCACTGGTCCTGATGAGCTCTTCCATTTTAGCTTGTGTACACAGTTTCCTCACGCTCTCACTTCCGTCATATTCCCTAGATTCGTTTTAAGTTTATATAATTTCGGGTGAGTGAAACCATTTAATAATGAAGTATTAGAATCCGCACAAGGAACAATAGTTTGTTACAGAAACGTGAGTTCAAGTACATTTCTAGAATATTTTTTTAAATTTGTAACGTTTAATTTTAAGATTTGTATTAATATTATTTTCATCTCCCACTTTTATTGCTTTCCTTGACTCCCTCCCATATAGGTTGCTCTCTTTGCAGTTATCATTGCGAAGCTCTCTTGGCCTTTTCCTTGTCATCACCGCCCTGGGTCTTTTCGCTCGCCGGTTCGCACTTCGGTTAGATTCGGCAGCGGTCTTCCTGAGATCTCCGTTGACGCGACTCGCGAAGTGCGGAGGGGACTTATCTCCGGGAGGCCCAGCCCGCTCGCGAGCTGCGCCGCCGTCGGGCGCACGTGCTCCGAAGTGCTCGCGAGCGCGCTCGCCCCAAAAAGGAAATGCGCTACTCGTAAATGACTGTCAGATCGGAGAGATACCGGCTTGTTCATTTCATTGGTCTACATTGCTAGCATTTTCTCTTAGAAAAGGCATAAAACTGCATATTTATTTCAAATATTACAGAACTTGTTTCATCGATAATTTAAACTTCACATATTGACTCCTTCAGACATTGCCTTCCTCTCAAGTTCTAGAAACTCCTAAGTCTAATTTCAAATATATTAAATAAATATAATTGAAAGTTTATTAATTTTTGTAATACTTATATTGTTAAATTGTCAAACATTATCGTTAATCAGTGTTATTGATAAAAAGTAATATTTACTGTGTACATTTTTTTATTAAAATTATACTTTCTTACATACAATTTGTTTTGTTACATTCGTCATACTGCATACATTTTCTTAACGCATCTCATTAAAACGTTAAAATTTATTAAACGAGAATTTAACCTGGAAGGTACGTATATCTGTACTAAATATAAAATTTATAATATACAGAAATAGAGAAAACACTAACTGAATGATATGTAATCAATAATTCCCTTTACATCTACCCCTACAAAAAATAAATTACGGGCACATAATTATATACTCGTATTAACCCTCTTATGTAAAGAGATTTTCCTTGGATTGTGAATATTTTTGTTTATGTACTCATGATTCCAAAACTTGAGTTCATGCAACTAGTATGGGAATAAAGTAATATACATGCGATTATACGATAAAATGAACATGGAACAACCGAAGGAAAGAATCACGAGAACCCCAACAAAACTGTCACGAACCAGATTTCTTTACCACATTGTGGGGTTTTTACTGTGGTTTTTGCAGAGCACATGCATACAAAATAGGCCGCCTCTATCCTGCATTCCATATGCAAGCATGTTTATACGACACTGAGCTATGACCGTTCTTTTCTGCCACTCACCTGGCTCGCCCCGACAGTGTCCGGCCTATTATACGACAAAACTAATATTATTAATATTATTATTGTTGTTGTTTTGTTGTTGCTGTTATATTATTATTACTAATATTAACACTTTGATGGACTTGGAAGTGAGAATTGTATTATCGCTGTTCTATGTTCAATCCATCGAATATGGTATGATGAAATCGAACTGACGTATTAATAATTCAATAAAATTGAAATGTTCCTGATCATTAGTCGGAAATAGCAACAATAAAAGTTTATTACAGCAAATACTTTCAATATTCAGCTTTCAAATCAATACAATACACTTTACTAACATTTTGTATAACCTTTAGATCAAGCGGTATCCCAAACCAGAATCCAAAACACCGAGAAGTGTCCAAATTCTACGCACAAGCCACAGTCCGAAGAATAGCCGGGCCACATACGTGCGCTTCCGGCCTGCCTGTTTGGGCGCTTTCCGTACTTTCGCTACAATACCCAGATCCCGAGTTCTGATGCATGTGAGGAGTGGGAGTGGGCGCGGAGCTTGAACGTGCAAGAAAGATTGCCATCCGTTTTAACTACGAAACCAAATTGTGCGCCGCGAAATATAGCACACGGCGCAGCCAAATTTGCCGATAGCACCACATTTTATAGTGACCCTTTTTTTTCCCACTTCATCACCCTTAAGAAGGTTATGTAATCCTGCGTCGGAAAACAAATGTTTAATAGTTTATGGAGACGATCAACTCGAAAATTCACTTTTAGCAGCATCTTTAAACTATAAGTAATAATACGCAAAATACCTCAAGGTTTTATCATTCTGTAATTATTCAAACTTAATGAAACAAACTATGATGTTATACATAGATGGTAGTATATCTTATTATGTTTCGCAAATTACCAACAAAGCAGTGCCTCCATGCGATGAGGTTGTATGTGTGCTTGCTTAGCGAGACGAACAATTTGAGCACCAAAGTGCGTCGCCGTGACAGCCTTTGAAGCGCCTGCCCCACTGCGCGTCCGCAGCCGCCAGCGCCCGCCCGCAGCGCTTTCCGTGTGCGCTTCCCATGCAAAACTTCGCGCGCGGATTAGAACTTCTGGCCGCGCGCTGCCGTCTTGCCCCGAGCGCGCTCGGTTAGGAGCCTCTCCCATTGCTTCGTCTACTCTTTCCTTTGCGACGTCAGGTACGAGCCATTAAAACATTGCGTTCTGGCTTGGGTGGAAATTCACGCACACGACTAATTAGTTATAATTTGTTAGGTATGTAAAGGCGGACACATACATTCATACGTAATGAGTTGAAATTGTATGTTACTTGTATTTCGTCCGTAATTTACTCCATGTCATACACAGAAATAAAAGTATAACATGGTCCACTAGAATCACGTGTTGGCAATGTTTGATTCCGTGGAGACTGAAGGAATAGAACGTTCTTGAGTGAGGACGTAAAGTTGAGCTAGGGTTTTGGAGCAGAGATGAAATAGAAAGCTTTTGCAGAGTTGTTTAGGGTGAGATCCTCAATGACAGAGCCAGCGCAGCATTCGCAGAGCACGGCAGAAGATTCGTAGCTAAGTGTCCTGCCGCTCCCACCTACGAGAGACGGCCGCCATACGTGCGGAATGGGGTAATAATAATAATAATAATAATAATAATAATAATAATAATTTATTCCTGAAAATAAGCTTACAATCGGAGGCCGTTTAGAAAAAAATATATAAGTGGATATAGGTTAATTAAAAACATACACACAAAAATACAAACACACACATACAACACAATTAAACAAACACATAAAAAACATAAATAAAATATTAAAAATAGGTGAAATGTGTAATATGTGCTCCTTCTTTACTCCATTCCTACCACTTCACTTGTTCACTGTTATTTCCTTCGCTCTCTAATACTTTCTTCATTAATGATAAACATATGCATTTTACACCTGTCCATACTTTTGTTGGCCTTTTGATATCCTCAAAAACCACATTGATTTCTGAGAATTCGACATTTACGTTCTTAACGACTCTCGGACACAGAACTTACATGATCTTGAGAAGAGCCACTAGCAACACTACAGGTAAATTGATCTAGTCAACAATGTTCCATTCTACCTACTTTAAAACTTCAATTTGTACTACATAGAATGGCAAGAGAACGCAAGTGAGAACACATTTAAATAACACAGAAGTGCTCTCATAATGCTTTCTGTTGGTTTGAGGCTATACGTCACTGGAGTGTTACGAGTTAATGAATGAAGACGATGTGACTGAGATTATGGGAGACTTGATAATTTGCCATTTGCTTCCACACCACTATCAGACGATGAAACTTTTACGCCTTACGCAGAATTGAAACCCAAAACCTCACCTTTCATATAAAGTTCCGTACAAAGTGTTTGCTCCCATCTGTTGTACGTAGGTTGACAATTTGTATATTAACATTTCAAAATGATAAACATTTTTAGTCTAATTAATTATCAATAAATATTATTTACACTTCAATGAGAATAAACAGTCGTAAATATTGATAAAAATTGTAAATAAACAAACAGAAAAACATTACATTTAAAATACTTTATATTGGAATTTTCCTGGAATTATCATTTTGAGACTGAAGTATCTAACGGTACCTACACCAGTTTTCTGACGGAAATGAGAAAATGTATGTCTCGTTTTTAATCGTACGGTCTATTTACTGCAAGAAAGTGCATAAACATTTAGTTAGAAATTCTGTTATATATGAATGGGTGGAAACCAGAACGGTATAAGTGACATTTTATAAATTCTGAGAAAATAGCGTTTTATTTAGGCTATGTCAGTGGCAATGTATTTTCGTGGTTTTAATGAACAATTGAAATGCCGCGGTTTTAATGATGAAACACAGCACCACGACTTTACAGTGATATTGTGTTAAAAAACAGATTTCTCAGAATTTATAAAATGTCACTTATACCGTTTTGGTTTTCACTCATTCAGATGTTGTATGTATTGATTAGTTATTAACGCAATATCGTTCTTAATGAAAATGTATTTAACCTTTTTAATTACGAATGGGAAAGAGGTTTCCCAGAGCAATTTCAAACCCAGCCGTACACCAACGAAACTTTTGGCTTGACCTCCAGAGCGTCGCGCGCTCTTATCTATCGCTTTGCTGACGGATGGCAAGCCGCGGTGCTCCGATTCTCACGCATCCGAGCTCCGGCCTACGCTGTCAGGCAGAGTGTGTTGTTGAGAGTACGGTCTTGCGGCAGGAAGAGCGCGCAGGACTCCGCTGATATTTCTTGCTTTTACAGTGCTCTTGCACCTCGTGAGGACATAGGAATATTGATCGCATCAACATTCGCTTGGATACGCCATGCGAATATCAAAAATAATAATAATAAATAATAATAATAATAATACTATAAAAAATGATTATTATTATAATTATTATATTATCACATACCACAACTAGAACAGAATAAATATTTTATGTTTTCATTTTATATAGATTTGGGTGTCGCATGCTATATACATATACATCCCTAATTAGTTCCGTATATATTACATTAATCTTCATACGGTAATAATTCAATTGTGCCAAAATAATGTTTTCTACAGATAGGAGGAACAATGGGGTAAACTCATGTTATAGCAATGCAATAAATTTATTTATTTTATATTTGTTATGTATTGTTTTGATATTATTGCCAATGTCTTAATAGTTTATTGTTTTGTGTATAAACCATCGTCCTGGTTCTATGCTAATATCTCTTCAGCCTAACAAAAGCTTCTCTTTTTAGGGCGGCTTCTTCTTTAGTCCCTTGTACTTATATGTAACATTCACTGTGTACCACCTCCCGTCCCTCACCATAGTCCCAACAAATCCGCCTTCGGCCACGCTTCGCATGGGCGATCGCCAGTCGCTATATTGTTTGCTAATATTCTAAATATAAAGGCATTGTTAACATGAAATGCAACGTTGTGAAGACGGGGTGGGTGCCGTAAAGAATGAAAAAAAAAAAAAAAGAGGATCATTGCATAAAATAATATTACTTCATTTTGCAGAGGAAACGTTTATACTTTCTTACTCACTTAATCCCTTTAAATCTCTATCAAGAAGGACTATCAACACTGAGAGGGTAGCTGTCATCACTCGCCGAAATTAAACCTACACTAGGGTCAAGCAAATTCGTCTATTTAAAAAAGTCCGTACCGCTAGGAGTGCAGAAGGAAAAAACTCCGTAGCTAAAAGGTTAAAGAAGGTTTTACTTCGTTTTTAAATTACCTAAATTATTAGCCTGAAACCTATTTGAATTATCCAAATACTACTACCACTTCTCAGAAAAAATATTAGAACGATCAGCACAGTTATCGTCTAGTTCACAACTGAAAAGGGCACATCATTATCATTTTAGGAAGTACTGGCGCAAATTGATCTTTGCGGTTTTCCCTCTTACAATATTTATATGGATTCGAACAATGTTCGAATTATTTTCGAAGTTATTTTGTATTCAAGCTATGTTTCTAGTCTTTGTTATCAGTTTTTAAGCCATTTAAGACATCTTCATTTTAAAGGCATGTAATAAGGGTACATAGAATGACAACTTTAAAAGTAAAATGATATTACTGGCGTCTTCTTTTAAGAGGTCTTGATGGTAATGATACAGAAAGACTATTTATTGTCATTTAATATCATTTCAGCCTTAAATCATTATTGAATTGTCAAATAATTTACATTATGAATTGATAAGAAATTGTTAATCTGTGAGAGGTGACGCATGGCTTTTATACCCGACACTAACATAAAGCAATGTTTACTAACATCAAGAAATCTCAGTGAACTGGTCATCTTAGTAGGTCCCTATCTGGTTGTATCGTTATCTGGATGTTGACACTTAAGTTTGGTGTCGAAATGGGTGGGTTTTACATTCGTGGCGTGGGAGAGCAAGCATCTTGTCGAACGACTTGCAAGAAAACGCCTTCACTGGTTCGTGCGGGGGAAATTTCTGAAATGACAAAACATTAAAGCTCTTAACAAATTTTTGCGTTAGAATCTACTTTCTAACATTAATTATTTTAGTAAAATATCATGTTTTACCTGGCAGTTATTTACGTTCCTGACACCTTGTGCGTGCGTGCGTGCATACCACGCGCATTTCGCTCCGCCCTGGCGCGCCAAACCAGCTGGATAAAATATTGTGTCGGAGTTCCGAAACAAAAACTCATCGTCGATAAAGTATTTAATTGCTCAGCGAAACGCAAAGTTGTCTTTGTGTCTTTGTAGCGCGTCCCGTTGCAGCTGGTCCGTCTGATGGTTGTAACAATGCGTGCCAGCAGCGTCTTAACTAGAAACAGCCATTTATCTCAGAAAGGCGATAATTTGAGACGTCTTAAGTATATGTAAAATGCGGATTCATAGGCACGCAAAATAGACATTTAAAAATGAAATAGGCATTTAAGAAGGCGCTATATTATAACGTTCCTTCTTGTCACGATTACTCATATCTTGTACTACGTTGGGCTGATATTTTGTAATATTTCTATCTTCTCGATTATTTATCTTTCTTAATTACTTATTATGAATCATAATTACTTTATTTATCGAATTACCTTTTTCTTAAACCTCTTTAAACTATGGCGACCATTTCCAACTAGTTTAATTTCGGAATAATTTCAATAATATTGTTTATTTCAATGCCGTGCTATGCTCGTAAATTACTGCTTGAATTATTTATAATTTTGCTAGCTCTGTTTCTTTTCTTGAAGATCTTAAATGAATCCGACGTAAAACATACGTCACCTTACCTACTGCATGTGGATACTACGTGGCACTATACAAAAAAAAAGATTCCTGGAAATTCTGCGGGATTTACTAATTACTAAATTGATGGCAGCTCAATGATATATCAGTTTTATCTTTTCAAACTACAATTAACATTTATTACAAATTCTTATGACATATTATGAGCTCATAATTGAATTGTTTTATGAGCTGTTAAACCGTACGGCTGTAACCAAAGTTCGTCTCGGTCGATATGATGGCGCCGTCTTCTCCAGAAGAGAATGTTGTTGGGTCCTCCAGTGGTATAGTTCATGTGCCCATCGTCCGTATAAACTTTAAATATTTCCCATCTGTTTCTAACTATTCAGTCCGGTACTCGTGAATTTCTCAATCTGCTTCAATTTTAATGCGACGCGACCTTTCCTCTCTTTCGGGTGCAACCTATACTCGCGACTACGATTTCTTTCCAAACTAATAATGTATAATTATCCTCTAGGGAATTATCCTCATGTACGCCCACGAGCACGAAGTATACATATTTAAAATGCAAAAATTTCCAAACTACAAATGTTAACTATCATTAAAAATACAAACATTTACCCACTTAAACCCAAATACACAATATTGCTTAACCTATACTATTGTAAAATATTCAATCTAACATTTACCCACAAATCAGGTCTCCTGCAGCAAAATTCCTACGTCGCAATGTTCATTACCGGCCGATCGGTTCGGCGGCTTCCGTGGAAGTGAGAATTTGTTTCTGCTCGCCTGACCTGGGTTTTCAACGTCCTCTCCTCATCCATTCCAAGTTAATGCCACCAGGCCGTGCCGTCCCTCGACAATACTATTTGCGCTTATTGCATCCAGCACGGCACGCCTATATGTTTTATTAGTTCGTTGCCATACTGCGCACATTCCGTGGCTTCTAACATTCTCGATGCATCAAAATTCCGTCGTACATGTACCCTAGATGACATTTCCCTATTACACCCGTGTTACACTCGTGTGGCCTTTGGGTATGTCACAATATACTCGTATTTTTACCCTTACTTAAGCACTTGTGTATGCCGTTTCTGAAGTGCACATAATACAGTTCCCTTCGCGGAATGCTTGCTTCTAACAAATTCATATCAATCATAGAAATCCTTTCTATAATTATTGCTCAATTCGGACAAAAAATTTATCAAAGTAGCTACCTTTTTGCTTTTCATTAAATGCAAGCTAGTGAATGCTGCAATCGAAAACTGTGCATATTTTTTTTAATCGCCATGAATAATATAAATGTTGTAACTAGTAGTGAAACAACAGCACAAAGCATTCCTTAATGATTTCTCACATTGCATCTTAAATATATTTCAAAATTTGCAATTGCAAAAATTC
Source organism: Gryllus bimaculatus (assembly GCA_017312745.1). Lineage (NCBI taxonomy): Eukaryota > Metazoa > Arthropoda > Insecta > Orthoptera > Gryllidae > Gryllus > Gryllus bimaculatus. The sequence continues at coordinate 2,510,185 of BOPP01000181.1, forward strand.
AAAAAGTTCAGCAAATATGCGACCAGCACCATTGTCCCGTGTTCTATGTATGAAAAATATTTAAATAACAAATTTGTAGCGGATTTTGAGGAATTTTTCTATAGTTTGTATTAATTTCAAGGAAAAATTCCGTAGAAACCACTAATTTTAAAAACATCACACATGATATTTTTTACTGATCTAATGTTGTAGAAGAGATTTCGTATAAGACAAAAATCTCATTTCGTTTTAGGACGAAAATATTTGTTTAGGAAACAAAATGAAGCCGGTTTTTTATTGAAAATGTTAAAAATTCGAAGTAAAAAAGTTGGTCACCAGTGATTTTGCACGTGTTTTATAATACGAAATACTCGCACTGTGGTGGCAGTAAAACGAAACAAAGATTTATCGAAAGTTGTTCGATTTTTCTGTACTCTGCAGGATAAAAACAAAAAGTGCAATATTTTAAATTTTTGTTTAAGGATGATTTCATTTTGATCAATAAATACGAACATAGGCATCATTAAAGTATTAATCATCAAAGTCATCACAAAATAGACATTTATCAGTGAAATAGGCATTTATAGTCACTATAAAATTATCATAAAATACTCCTAATAACTCAAAATGAATAAGTAACCTAAAATATTGCGATTTCCGTTGAAGGGGTAAAAAGGCAAATAGGAAAAATTCCGGTTGCTTGGAGATTAGTTGGGGGTAAACTTCATTCCAACTTCGTCAATGTTAAAAAAGTGAAACAACGAAAATATATACGAGTCACGAGATAATAATGTAAGTGTTGCGTCTGAAATAAGTGGATGGGGGATTGTACTCGTATATCGCGGACTCAATTTGATTTGTTATTTTGTTTTTATAAACAAATCTGTTCCCACATGATCTGTATTTCAGTTACACGTAATATATGAATTTCATTTTAAATTTTATCAATGTTTTTATTTACTACTTCTTATTTTAAGATAATATATTTAAAAATATATTTACCCGGCGGTGGGATCGTGAAAAATCCTGACGTCAGTGGGAACGTTGGGTCTCATAGACCCGCTTGTTATTAAAGCATATTTAACTCACTAATTAATTACACAAATAGTTCATTATAAAGTAAAAGATGCAAATAAATCATAGATCCAACATCAAGCACAAACTATTTCCTAATTTTTTAAATATCCCTGACTATTGACAAAAAAATTGAAAGTGAACGAAGATCAAAGAGAAGAAATTGTAGCCTTAAATTAATAAATAAAATATTAACAAAATATGCATCTACCTGACTATAACAAGCATAATGGAAGCTTTTTTATAGTGATGTTTTAAATAATGTGTTATATGGAAGCATTTTTTACGATAATTTTTATCGACCTTTTTGTTTTCTTAACCTTTCCGAGATAATGTTTTGTCACCTACCAAAATTTAAAATAATTTGCATGTCTTAATCCAAAAATATTAACTTTATTTATAAAAATTAAACTGCAAATAGATAAGTAAATAAATATATTACAAATAGTGCAGGTTTAATTTCTTGATTCTCAGGTTTAGCTTCTTCAATTTTTGGTTCAGAATTTGTACAGTGAACATTTTAGTTCAAATAATGTATCAGCAACTTCATTAGCACTTGATAAACAATCATTTTTTTTCTAAATGCTAATTTATTAATTCTATATCATTCGGATTTATGCGTTAAAATAACTTTTGAATGAGCCGGCCACGTTGTAAAAAAGTCACGTAAAAGGGAAATTTGGGTCTGATGGACCCACCAACAACTTCAAGTGGGAATAGCACACCATGTTTTTCTGATAAACTCAAACGAATATTCGTCATCTGTTAAAGAAGATTCAATTTGAAGGTAGGGGGTGGATAAGTTAAGAAATAAGTTCGTCCTCTTGATAGATGGCTTCAAAGATGTCGCTGGGTCTCACAGACCCACTGCCGGGTTAAAAAATATCTTTATAATTATCGGCTATTATTCGATTAATGTTTTTAGAATATTCCATAGTTTTGTGGTTAATTTTAAATTATAGTGTGATTTACCAAGCCATTTGGGGGTATTTAGTTTGAGGCACCTGGCAACACATTCGCCGGCTGCAGTAAGAGAAAGAAACTTCCGCGAGAGCGGTAGCGGCGGTCTCATGCTGACATACAGGTGTTTTTTTTTTCGCGACTTCGACCGTCGCCGCCGCGGCTCGACCTGCAATTTCGCGCTTCAGAATTCGATAATTAAAAATCCCCGGAGCAGTGAGCCTTGCCCCCTCAATTGCGAGCCCCCCGCGCCCCCAGAAGCCCTCTGCGATCGATGCACACGGGGACATTTCGGAGGCAAACTTCGCTCCAGGTGCCCGCGGGAATTTTCGCACTGAGTTCGTTTTGTTTGCTAATACCACCGGTAAATCCACATCGTCTTGATTTTAAAGCTTTGTGCAATGAATTCATTATCCGTTCTTTTTATATTTTTTAAAGAATAGGTTTTATATAATTTCGCAATATTCAATGGTTGTTGATCAAGTGTTATTTGCGTTGCTAACATCCTTCTCTCGTACAATAATTATTCTACAGATGTGCTAGATAACGTTTTATTGTAGACAGAATTTTCTATCCTCTTCAATGATAGCACGCTAACTTCAGGTAAAAATAGTTTTTCTTTACTCTTTAACACTCGAATGCTATCATTTTATTTGTGAGGTACACACTGACGTCTTTCTTTAATATTGTAAGCGAGGCTTCAGGGATGGGGTCCCCTTTCCCCACCTATCTTCCTAATTCACAGTTATCCAAACATTAATACAGTGCAAGTTCGGTATTTATGTAGTTTTTTCATTATCGCTTAGGATATCTCGGAAACAATTTTTTTGACTTTGATTGCCCGAATGATGTAGCAAGAGATCGACAAATGTTGATTGATGACAAGGATGAGGATGATGAGGGGAGGAAGACTGACAGCGATGCGGGCTTAAGACTAGATACTAAACAGAAGAAAAAATCAAATATGAAGTTCATTTACCGATACACATAGATTTTATATATAACCCAGAAGAGAGAATGTCTAGTTTTAAAACGTTGCTACCTCGCTTTGTTGCAGCAGATTGTAGTTCTCTCCTATACGTCACATAGTTTTTACTATTCGTTGTCGAGAATAAATCAAATCAAATCAAATCAAAGCTAGTAATGAATGTTTGCCAATATGTTGGACCTCCGCCACTTAATGTTAACAATCGACATAAAATATTATACCAAATTGCAGGAAAATAAGGCATTCACCTTCCCAGTCACGAATCTTTCTTTGTCTATTACATCGTATTACATAGTCTTCCAGAATGCTGCGAGACTGTAAAATCAATATAATTCCATAAGAAATAAAACTTATTATTGGTATCATAACAAGTTTCATTTTAAAACAATTTATCTTAAACTTGCTAATAAAGAAAACATTCTCCTTTCGATTTGGCATCTAAGCAATTGTCTTAAATTCTAAAAAATGTGAAATATTTATTAAAACATACAATGTAAAAGAGTACATAAAGGGCTGAAAAAGTTTCAGAACTCAAACAATACACCATTTCAATTCTCCTTTTGTGACAAATCATTTCTCCAAAACGCACTTTCTCTGTAAAGATAATATTTAGAAGTCCCAGGGGAAATCTCTGGAAGCAGCCTGTATATCTTCCTCCAAAGTCCTTTACTAAATGGGCGAGGAGAGTTTAGCCTCGTTCTTTCAGTAAAAATTCGACGAAAGCTCCATTTTCTCATTTCCCACCACGCTCAAGAAGTTGTGTCCACAAAAAACTAATTAGCGAACGATCAACTTCCTCGCATCAAGCGAAGGGGGGAGAAGGCGCTGCGAATATGAAAAATATCGGTGAATATGGAAGGGTTCGCTTCGATCCATACATATCTCAGAAGAGAAAATGTAATTACATTAAAATTGAAATGAAAGTATCTTTCCGTAGTGAGAAAAAACGTGTATCGTTGCAAATGTAATTATGGTAGAAGCTTAGAATGTTCCCAACGATAGGTGTTTTTCTATGCATGTTTTATGTGATCTTCTATACAAGAAGCTGTAGAACTGAGGTATAAGAGAATTTGTGAAGTAAAAGTTTAATATATATTTTGTTGTTTCTCCGAGAATTGCTCGCCATAAAAATATAAGATTAAAACATTTTCCTAGGTGAGAGCAAAGTGTCATGTACGCACACACTGTAATTATGTTTACTTCTGTGTTTCCTACGAGAGCACCTCAGCGTACGTTTCACGCTCCATACAAACATTTTGTTTTTAGCCTTCAGCTCAATGTAATCTATCTGCGCTGGATTCATGCAGTTTCGCCTTTGTGAAGCGAACGAGTTTCTCAGAAATCCAACGACACCCACCCGAACTGCCACGCTGAGCTTCAGCCAATCAATCATGGCCACAAGAACGTATGTTCTGGAATCTTTAATTCGACAGAACCACCCGCCCTCACATTTTAACACGCCTAATGCATTTGCATTTGCATTTGTATAGTGGTTTATCTCATTGGTCAGCGAGCTCACTTTCCATGACATGACCCCAGGTTCGATTACCGGTCGAGCAGGATTATGGAGTGCGATTTCCTTGTATTGTCCCAGAATATGTTGCTGTGCGACGACTCGCTTCGCTGGTTGAGAAGATGAGAATACAGCGTAGGGAAGTATCCATGGTAACCACACGTAACCTCTTAACCCTTCGCTTAACGCGAGGCCGCGACATTGCTCGAAAGCCCTGGCCCTTTCGTGGGCTGTCGCACTAAGTACAGACAGACAGGCAGAATACTTTTTCGTCACAGAAATATTCGATTAAAATCAGAATCGAAGAATTTTTCATTGTCTGCAGACGTTTACTATGCCAGTATGCAACGTAGCTTACTGCGTAGTTTATTGCTTTTGTGCAAATGAAAGTCCTAGTTTTGGCATTACTACCATTGTGATCATGCCATTCCATTTAAAGTGTATTTTAATAGTGCGGTAACCTCCAATTTCATGACTTGTAATTAATCTTGTAACTTTCAAAATGCGTTTAAAACTGTGCCTGGTTACCGAAGCATGAACTAAAATTCTATGCCGCATACTAACTGCAGTTTGTTGCACAAAATTGTTTTGTGCGTGTTTAGGTTTATGTAATGACAACTTGCTACTAGCAAAATCTTAGGGTACTAACACTTCAAGCACATTATTTGTGTAAAGTTTCTTTCACGGATGTTGGGGCATTTCATGTAAACATATGTTATCATGATAATCGTCTGGGTAAAATTGTATAGTTAACCAATTTTACTATTATTTCAATCAGATCAGGTACGTATTTGCCCGCAACCTTGATGAACTGGCTAATTTCACATGTGATATTCTGATTATTTTTATATTCTCATTCTTTTTGTTACAGTTTTCAACCCTCAACAATGACGCACTTCCGGTAAATGGTGAAAACATCACTTTAAGCGTCTCTTTACCAAAGTGGTACCTTTCGTAAGTATCGGTTTATTGAGCCACTGTATTTACGCTGTACACATTGCATCGTAAATCCAGAAACTAGCACGGCGTGGATATTGGGGACAAAGCCCGAAGCCTGTGCCAGGTCTTCATAACATTCTCCGCACCGAAATGAAAATACTTCAAGAAAGTTTCCAAAATTTTCATTAGAAGGGGGCAATATCAAATTCTAAACTCTTCTGCAGGACGGAACAATTAGTTAATACACCTACACAAATATATGCTAGAATCCAATTTAAAACAGTAATAATAGAAAGTAATAAAAATTATAAAGTAACGCGGGAATGTTGAAACCTCGTTCGAGGGAGGAGACCCGTCCTGCAGATTGGAGATGCCCGCTCTAAGCGCAGCGCAGTCGTCGTGTCGTATGCCTGTTTCCTTACGTCACTCCTTTCTCAGCCGTAATCCCGTCCAACCACGGGTGTTTACCTACTCGTTCACAACCAGAATCCCGTTCATCTACGGGGCAACGTCTTCTCATTCGAAGCAGGGCCTCGTTCATTCAGAGACGCAGTATTCTTATGTCCAATCTGCTGTCTTGGTTTCCCATGGCCTCCGAGCCTTTAAGCCTGTTCGCGACTATTGACGCTCGTTCCCCAAGGTCCTCCAGGCCATTCACCGATTCAGGAGGCTTAGCAATTGATGTCACAGCCATGCGCCTGACCGGGAATTTCCTGGCTTCGAGTTCCGTCGATGGCAGCATTTTTGTCAGAAGCTACATTCTAGGGCGACTTTAGCCACTGTCTGAAGAATTCTAGCGACCGGGACAGTTCTTATAGTTTTTCGTATTTTCTCCGATCAACACCAGCAGATTGCCGGAGCAGTACCCTAACAAACGGTTCCCGGACCGCGTGAGAGCTTTTCTTATTCACACGTGCGCTTACACGTACAATGCACCACTATCACGCATGTGTGTCAAGAGCTTAGAGCTTGTCCCCTCTGGCGAGGTGCACCGCTGTTAGGAGATCCCATCCAGCGGTGGAAGCTCACCGCCAACATCCGGGGTAAAATCGTGCCCTGCATTTATGGAGCTCACAACTTCTGGCACGCTCGGAATCGCTAATCAATCAATTCAGGCGTTTTTGTGTTGGCCGGAGAACTCATTCGCCACGTCTCCGCCACATCAGTTCGTAGGCTTGGGTGCGATTTGTTTCTGGTGTGCTCTTCGTACCCTACGATTTTCTTCCGAAATTATTTATTTGGGCATCAAAGAATGCTGTTTGTGTAGTTCGAGTAATCGTACATTTAGCTCGGGAGCGTTACCCCTATCTCTCGGAGTGGTCAGCGTTTTCAGGTTCAAATCCGGTCTTTTCAAAATCTAAAAATCAACTTCTAATTGTCTCAAATTATTTAATTTACTAGCTCTCACAAGCTAGTGGAATATCGGAGAACGCCTGAAGATACCGCGATACATAGAACATAACTAATTGAAGCAAAACAAGAAGATCCTCCTGGTCGGAAAAAGTTGCTCAAATACCCAAAAAGCATTGAGCCAACAGGCTTCGTCGCCGAAAATGGCTACTCGGACGAAAATATGTTGGATTCCGACGTAAAATAAATTATTTAAGGATCACAGCACAATACTACGCTTTCTGTATTCATTTAATTAAACATCATATGAACTGAACTTATTTCCGCTCGTGTGGTGCCGGCACAGTGGGACCCTGACAGATGTTGAGCGCCCGACGAAAGTTAATGAAAGCAACAGTTGTCAGGTCGTGTGTACCAACTGTCAAATCACGTTTCACTCGTGCTTCTGAGATCATTTAACTACGGATCAAGGGTTGAAATTTCGCAAGGTATCGATTCCTGCGGAGTACACAATGAATTAAGAACTCTTATAAAAATAATAATTATTGCCTGACAGCGTAAAAGAAACATTCCTGCTATGTTGATGAGAGTAACTGAATATGGAGTGACGTAACTTACAAATATAGGTACTATTTTACAAGCTTTCATATTCTATACGACTCGTTCATGAATATTTTTATTCTCAGAATTTTACCTCGATTACTCTTTAGATTTTGTTCTGTAAACAGATACTTTCTGAGAAATCGCATCGCTGATTCTACAGAACAGTGCCGTGAGTGAAAACACTGCTTCAAGTTCTCAGGCACCTGCAACCCATTTCACGTAATGGTCTCACTGAGGCTCCTAGAGCACAATTTTTCTTCTAACTTTTACATATTTTGTTACAAATTATATTCTAGTAACACTTGAGGCATAAGCGTGGGCGATAGCATGAGCGTGGGCTCGAAAGTGAGCTAATGCGTGCAAGTGGATCTGGGCATGGACGATGACGGGCTCTTACGCGCGGGCGTGAGGGGAGGTGTGAGAATGTGCCTGGGCGTATGCTGAGCGTGTGTAGGGGCAATCGGCGCGCTCGAGCCGCATTGGCTGGCGATGCACGGGCGCTCGTCGCGACGTCGACGGGGCGGAAGGCGGGGCGAGGCGGGGCGAGGCGGGCGAGGCGGGGCGAGGCGGGGCGAGGCGGGGCGAGGCGGGGAGGGGCGAGGCGGGCGAGCGGGCGAGCGGGGCGAGGCGGGAGCGAGGCGGGGGGCGGGGCGAAGCGGGGCGAGGCGGGCGAGCGGGTCGAGGCGGGGCGAGCGGGGCCAGGCGGGGCGGGCGGGGCGAGGCGCGGGCGAGCGGGCGAGGCGGGGCGAGCGGGCGAGGCGGGGCGAGGCGGGGCGAAGGCGGGGCGAGCGCGGCGAGAGCGGGGCGAGGCGGGGGCGAGCGGGGCGGAGCCGGGGCGAGGCGGGAGCGAGCGGGGCGAAGGCGGGGCGCAGGCGGGGGCGAGGGGCGGGGCGGGCGGCCGAGGCGGGCGGGCGGGGCCCGGGCGGGCGAGCGGGGCGAGGCGGGGCGAGGCGGGGCGAGGCGGGGCGAAGGCGGGCGAGGCGGGCGAGGCGGGGCGAGGGGCGAGGGCGGGGTGAGGCGGGGCGAGCGGGGCGAGGCGTAAGGGCAGAATGGGGAGGCGGGGCGAAGCGGGGCGAGGCGGGGCGAGGCGGGCGAGGCGGGCGAGGCGGAGCGCAAGGGGAGCGAGGCGGGCGGGGCGAGGCGAGGCGAGGCGGGGCGCTCAACTAGATGAGTGCGGAGGCGCTTTGAACAGGCGCCCGTCCGTCTCGGGCAGCGCTCCGTCTGCTCTCTTAATGGATTAGCTCCGAGGCGGCACCTAACCAAGCAGGAGGAAGCGGAGGAGGAGAAATAGGAGGACCAACGTGAGATAACGACTCGGGAAGAGAAACAATACGTAAGAAAGAGACCAAGAGAGCAAATTAAAGTAGTCAATCTCCAGATATGGATATCTCGAAAGAGATGAAAAGAGTGGAGTTTGAGAAAGGTTAAGTGGATTCTCTGAGGAAGCGAAACACGCAAAAAAGAGTCGAAAAATGAGAATATCCAGAGAAAAAGTAAAAGAAGTAAACCGTAGTTACACACGAAGTAGTAGCAACCGCAACGTAAATGAGGAAGATTGAGAATGAAGTGGATGATCAGAGAGATGCGGTGAATAAGGAGAAAGAGAATAACGAATAGTTGAAGCAGGTAATAGATTAAAAATGAAAGAAGTCTAAAATTGAGTGAGTAGGGAAGTGACAACGAAGACTCAGAATGGGAAATTATATAATGTGAGAGTAAAGGAAACGGACGATACATAGCAAGCGAAAATGAGCCAGGAGGTATCTTGTGAGTTATGTCCAAGACAGTAGTTGAAATGTAATAATAAAAAGCTATCAAATGCTTGAAAAAAGAGAAAATTTTGGTGAGATGACGGCGAGGCGACCCGTGCCAGATTTGGAGGAGAAGACGGCGACGGGTCTGCCTCACCGAAGCGAAAACTATTAGAGACAAGTGGAATTAAAGTATCATCCCGTGGCGGTAACCTTGCCCCGCGAGATGGAGAGATCCGGTGCCGTCCTACCGTATGCTAGAGGGATTTTCCCCAATCAGGTATCTCCTACTAGCCGTGCAAGCCCTAACCGGGACAAGTTCTAAGCTCCCGACCGGTCTCCTGACTTGTGTAAGTACAGTGCATGTAAGTGTAAGAGTGTAGGGGGTAGGACAAGGCAAAGAAAGACGCGCACGGTGACCTTGCCCCTTTTGTTTGGCATTCGCCTGGAATTGATCGGAGAAATCACGAAAAACTACCGATCAGAGCAGACGGTTGCTATAATTCTCCTCCAAACAGCAATGTCTAGTGCCTAAAATCCTGCCCCCTCGAGACTCGAACCTAGAACCTCCCGGTTAGAGGCACTGCAGTGACATCAGTTGATGCCCTGAGACACCTTTCCCGGTCGGTGTCCCTCGAGAGAGGCCCCACCAGGAGTCAGTAGCGCATCGCCGCCGCCCATGAAGAAAACTTGTGATAGGTGCTCTCCTAAAATACCATTTAAGCTCGCTTAAGCCCCTCGCAACCCCTGATTAAGTTACCGGTGTTCAGAGGGTACAATCAAGTAATTGTCTGGCAGACTTCTCTGTATTTCTTACGGGTTAACGAGATCTGGATTTCTATTAAATACTGCGCCATATGTGTACGATGTCTCAATTCTTCTACGGCCAGCGATATTTTCGTTATTCTCATGTACGATAACCCCAGTCACCGTAAAGGGCAATAAAATCAAGTCAACAAAGCTATGAATTATTTTGTATGATCTTGTCCCGAAGAACACGAAACAGAGTTAGTGTTTTTTGCAAGTGTTTGAAAGGTTTCTGTCGAAAAACATGGAGAGTATAATAGTTGGATTATGGAAGAGCCGGGGAAGATTTTGGAGACAGCTGAGGAAAAAGAATGTCAAAAGTAGTATCAAGACAAAATGTGGATGTGTTCTATGGAAATCACGAGCTCTTGAATACGTGCCCACTAGCCTATTCGGACATTAACTCTGTTTTTAATGTCATGCCCGAGAATGTATTTTGGCAAAAAACGATATCACAGTGTTTCCATCAATTTCCCGTCTCCTTTATTTGCAGAACTCGTATGACATAGTAGCGGCCTCAGTCACATTGTATTCTTTATTGAATTTCTTTCTGTCTGAGAAAATATTTGTTTGAACTAATTCGTGAATTTTGAGTGAATTTATGTACCTGAATGGTTCTTACTCAATATCCTAACTTCAAACATTTATTGATCTCGCCCAGCTTTGAACCCACGTAGTCGGATTTTAGAAGCCGAGGCTAAAACTGGCATTGGAAAGAAGGCAATACATTTCCATACCGCCGTCCCCCTACCACTATTGTCGTCCAGGATTATGCTCTCGCCAGTCACCTAAAAGGTGTCCCTTCTCTACTAGATCTGCCTGTCATAATCTAAGTAACATTAACATCGCCATGCCCTTCCATTATTTAATATTATATAAAGAGCCTTGTTGCTACTACTGACACTCTTTCCAAAGTATTGTGAAGTCTAACCGTGATCTCGCTATTATCAGCAGCTCTTTAAACAACTTTTATTCAACGGCCGCTAAATACCATGAGTAATAATACATTAAGAACAAGATAGAATATAAGTTTTTATTACGCAGGAGATTGTACTACAGACAAGTTTTTAATTATAGCTAGGCCATTTTTACTTTCTCGTATACATACGCACTAGCTGAAGGTGGCATCGCTGTAGACAGTTTTAAAAGTATTTTCATGGGTTTACTAAATTTCTAAAGGTCATGAATAACTTTGTTCAAATAAGTTCTTACAGCCTCTGGCATTGGACTTCGGATCAATGAATAGCAGTAGCTGATAATGTTATATATGTTCCGTTCAAAAATTCGCAACGAGCGTTGACTTTGCATGTTATCTCTATACGATACATGAACTGGTAATTTTGGAATTTCGAAATTCTAATTGCAGAAAAAAGAACATGTCTGATGCGAACAGTTTGAATTTAGTACATATAGAATTTTTTCGCTGTGTTGCTGATACGCACAAAAATGCACATTAAAGGTCGCCTGATAGCTGTTCTTCAGCTTTATTCCCTAATCCTGAATAAGATCATTCTCAATTAGTTCCGAAAACTTTGAGGGCGAATGTATGTAAACATCAAAAGGTCATTGGAATGTTTTGTTTGATGATGTGTGTAAGGTGTTTGTTAAGTTTAATAAGAATAAGATGATGTTAGTGACATTTGAAGGGGCGGGGGGGGAGGGGCACAGAGCGAGGAAAGCGAAGGAGGTGACGTAACGAACAAAACGGGAAACCGAGAAAATGAATGAGTAGAAAGCGAAGAAGCCGAGGAAACTGGAAAAGGGGTACGAAAAGCCGGAAGGAACGGGAACAAAGCAAGTGGAGGAGATGCGATTGAACATAAAAGCGTAGCAGTGAGAGAAGGAATCAAAAAAAAAGGGGGGCAAAAGAGGATTCCGAGAAGGGTGGAGGGGGTGCCGTGAGGGTATTAATGATAAACGCGAAGCAAGCAAGAAGGGCGGCGGGAGGCGAGGCGGGGCTGCTGCGTCTCTCTCAGAAGCGGGCGCAGTGACGGAGGCGCTGGGAGCGGCGGTGGTTGCCAAGTGTGCAGGGCCTCCCGCAGCTCGTTACTCGGCGCAGATACTGCGCGCGTGCGTCTTGTCAGAGCGCCGTCTTCGTCACTCTTCGCCTTTATCTGCCCCGCCGCGCGCGCGGCCTCGTTCGCCAAATGGACCCACTTTTGCGACCTCGTATATACGAGGGGCCTTCTACTTACTTCTCGTATCACGAGGCTCCTTATCTTTCTTTATTCTCTGGAGTAGTTTCTCACCCTTCTAAAAGAGTTTTAATTCCGAGAACCAGTTTAGAACCAGCATAAAGCACTCTGTGAGTTTGCATTTTCAAATACATTAATTTAAAAGAGAGATCACGAAACCAAATGAAGAGACAAAAGACGATTAAAATAGTATTTCAATAAACCATTGTGACTCGTGAAAGAGCAAATATATGATAGTAGAATTACTATTGGAGATCAATCTTTAAAAGAAAATTCTTTCTGCATTATCTGCTGCGTTTCTTTACTTGATATGAAATGACATTATGGGGCTAAAACAGTCAATGGCAGTGCTATTGTGGAAAATAATGCCTAATAATAGTGTTAAAATCTTCATCAGCAAAATGCTACCCTCAATACAAATTCAAAATTTGCAGGATTATTACCAAGTTTAAAGACTCGATCAAGGGACTTATTAGTTTAGATTAGAAATTATTAATTGAATCTTATTGTCTTCAAACTAATATTCCAAAGTGGAAGTGCAATATTACACTCCCAGTCTATTAATTTAATTTAGAATAATTATTTAAATTAGTGACAAAATATTTGTTCAAATTTACCTCATAATTTGCAAACCTTGTTCCTCCTTGTAAGTTTGATGGAGAACTAGATGTAATTCCCTTTCCAGCAGTAGCACACTTCTGTTGACAATGATTTCTTATAAATAGTACAAAACCATTATATTTACCATTTGACCGCATACCATTATATACTGAGGATTTTACAATACATAGAGTAATCTATGTATTGTAAACTAATAATTTGATTCCACTAATCATTTCAATATAACCTTTGAATCGGAAATATAATAAAATAGCTCTCATTAGTATACGACTTTGCTCTATCGTGCTACACTATTTTTTATGACTATGACTAACGGGGGTCTATTATATTCATAATTACTGGAAAAAATTAAGAACAATACACAGTCCGTTTTTTATATTATGTATTCCTGAACTGCTCAGATTATAACTGTATAATAATATAACTTAAACTTTAAGACTCTGTCTATCTCTCCCTCTTCTTATCTCTCCTCTTCTTATCTTCCCTCTTCTTATCTCTCCCTCTTCTTATTCTGCCCTCTTATCTCTTCTATCTCCTCTCTACTCTCCCTTCTTTTCTCTCCCTCTTCTTATCTCTCCCTCTTTCTATCTCCCCTCTTTCTGTATCTCTCCTCTTCTTAATCTCTCCTTTCTTTATCTCTTCCTCTTCTTATCTCTCCTCTTCTTATCTGCTCCTCTTCTTATCTCTCGCCCTCTTATCTCTATCCCCTCTTCTTAATCTCTCCCTCTTCTTATCTCTTCCCTCTTCTTATTCTCCCTCTTCTATCTCTCCCTCTCCATCTTCTACTTCATTTCCCTCTCTCTTTCTTTCTCTTTTTCCCTTTCTAAAGTCTCGAAATATTGCATAAATTGTTAATTCCATAAATACGGTGTACTGTACAGGAGATCCAATGGATTTAATTCCATTGATTTCATCACACCGATCACAGTAAACAGTCGTCGCCGCCCTATGCGAGCACACAGACTCTCGTGGGAGCTTTCGCGTTTTAAGCCTCCTCCACACGGGGCAGCAGAAAAATCGCGGCGCGTTCCGAGCGGACGCGCCGACTAAAATATGAAACGGATATATTTACGTCAGTCTGCTTCATAAATCACTCCGCTGCTCTTCACCCTCTCTCTCTCCCTCTCTCACTTTCTTTCGTATGTGCTCTTGGTGACTGGTGAATTTTCTTCTTTGTTCCACTTTTTGTGAGGGTTGTTAGGTTATAAATAAATTGCGCTACGAGCTGTGTCAACTTCGTTACACTTCTCGGGAGAATTGATGTTGTTTGATATGTAAAGTGATGTTTTCCACAAAATAAAAGGTAATTGTTTTAAAAATGAGTGAATGAAATATCGCGTTCCAGATGTTCAGATTTTTCGAGGTGTTTGAGACGTTTATGCATGTGAAATGCCATTAACCAGTTTCGTAGAAAAAATTGCCACTCGTCCTAGCAATAGAAAATATAAATATTCAATAGCTACATTTACATACTTGATGACAGAAAATTCGTAGAATTTTGTAGAATTAAAATTAACATTATTAGCTATCAATCATTTTAGAAGAGCAACAGCCTAAGGAGCAAAAGAAATCTCATTCTCAGACTATGACATTTCATCCACCATAACGACGTTATTTCCCCACAGAGATTTACAATTATCATTTTACATATTAAAGCTACAAAACTGAAAATAAACCTAGTTATCCAGTACAAAACTCTGTCTTGTACAAATTGTTTTCCAAATGATATACTATACATCGTTGCCACTACAATTTGGCAAGCTTTGTTATTTGCTATAGTTTTATTGACCCTTTAACTACGGAAGTTCTTGTAAAAAGCAATCGGTCTATTACCAATAAAAACTGTCAATACTAGTCTTTTCCCAGGCTTCCAATGAAACTCATCACTTCGTAATTAGTTACTTTGTAAAGTGATAAAATATTCAGAATAAATTAACTCAAACATTCTTTTACTAATCTCTGAATCAAAGCAAGATTGCGTCACTAGAGTACTTCGTTTTTCGTATTCCCTTCACTCATAAATATCTTACTTTTTCAAGAAAAAGTAAGTACAAAATCTTTTCAAAAGATGCAAGTACAAGTTTGCCGTGATGTTGTACTCGCCCGGGGCCCCGCCGGCCAGGCTAGCAGCGGTAATCCGCCGCTCCGGATGCGCGGGGCCCTGCACTGCGGCGCAGCGCCGGAAACAAGTGGCTCGACACAGGCGCATCGGCAGAGACAGAGCGAAAAAGCGAGTGGCGGCGGACACCGGGCTGGGCCGCGCCAAATTCACGCGATAAAGCAAAAGCATGTTCGGCTCCTCAGACCGCTGCCCCACCACCGCAGCCAGCACCCTAGCGCCACCCCCCGCGCGTCCGCTTCTCCCGTGACTTGCTCTCGCTCCCCGGCCCTCTCGCTCGCCGCCTCTCTGCTCCCCGACCTCTCGCTCCTGCCCTCCGTCCGCTCCCGCCTCGTCGCTCCCGCCCTCGTCGCTCCCCGCATCTCCTCCCCGCCCTCGCTCGCCCCGCCTCCTTCGTCCCCCCGCCCTCTCGTTTCCCGCCCTCGTCGCTCCCCGCCTGCTCGCTCCCAGCCCTCTCGCTCCCCGCCCTCTCGCTCCACCGCCCTCTCGCTCCCCACCCTCTCGCTCCCGCCCTCTCGTTCCGCCTTCGCTCCCCGACCTCACGCTCCCCGCCTCGTCGCTCCCGCCTCTCGCTCCCCGCGCCCCTCGCTCCCCGCCCTCTCGCTCCCGCCTCTCGCTCCCCGCCCTCTCGCCTCCCGCTGCCTCCGCCATCGCGCCTCTCGCTCCCCGCCCTCTCGCTCCCCGCCCTCTCGCTCCCGACATGGTTCCCACACACAGCTATCTATCCTCCTCTACTCCCACCGGTGCAGTGTGATAACCATTCTGAAGTCGTAAAGGAGTGATAGCGTACACATTTGTATTAAGATTTTGTCGTAACTGGAGATAAAGTACCAATGCTGAATCGTAAATCCTAAGAAATCTTCAGTGTCGCGTTTATCGCATGATGCTTCTTTGTGACATTACGAGCGCTTTGAGAGAGAATTGCCCAACAAATCTGAACTAACTCTGAGGTTCAGCTTTGTTATTTAGCGAATGAAATTGAGAGATCTCCAAGAACTGTTGGTGATTCAGCACTAACACAAACTGTAGACATTGCAAATAAGTATTCAGAAAGAAAACTCCAAAAACATAAGTTTTTCAAATTTTTCTCAAAATGTCTTCCAAATTTGAGTGTGAAAATTTATTTGTACTGCTTAAGCGCTTTGCATTTCTCCCAGCCGACAACATAATTCAAAGAAAAATCATATGCAAACCGCTGTTATGATTCGATCTTCTCAA
>BOPP01000181.1:2538009-2562569 GCA_017312745.1 Gryllus bimaculatus
TTGGAACATACGACTTGAACATAAGCAATGTTTCTGTGTATCTTGTCTTGGCAGCGGATTCCGATTAAAAACTAATATTCCCGTACCTTTAAACGCAGTTACGATCGCAGGCAGGTATGAGTGAAATGAGGGGCGACTGTGTTATCTACGTTAGTAACGCATTTGAAGACCGGTTCTCTCTAAAGGCTTCGCGGCCGAGTCAACAGAATATCCTGCAGTCGGAAGACGCTGTCCTGGTCATAGTGCCCAACGTGTGCGCCGTCACCGACACCTTCTTCAGGGAATGAACAGTAGAGTGCGCACACATATATAAGATTATTCATTATTGATACGTTTATTAATATTTATATACGTTTTCCTTGTTCGACATACAATTTCTTCACGGTGTTGAAATATGATTTTCATAAATTACATTGACTTTATTTTGGATATTCGTAACAACACTAATTAACCATTAAGCATTAATTAACAATCTTAGGGCGGTGTTCAGGAAGGGACCTCTGAATATTTAATTTTTGTGAATTTGTTACTTATTTTTTTTTAATTTATTTTCTGCCTTTCGGCATAAATATGCCTTTCAGCGTTTTTCAATTTACAATTTCTTAATATAACATAATTTTGGTCTTTGGGCTAACAGTATTTGAGGAGGGCACACGGCTACCTCGTACAAAAGTCTGCAGTGAAACAGTAATTCAGAAGAAATTCATTGTTAAGTTTTGGTTTATATTATTATATTATATCTATTTTATTACTTATTATTATTACTACTTACAATTATCATTTATTTCCTTCAATGTATTCAATTTTTAAGTGTTAAGAGAGTCTTGGTATCGGGAAATAATGCGGGTTGGATGGAAGCATTTTGCCTAGACTAAATATTTGTCACCTGTACACGTCGGCTGCAGGGTGAAACAATCTGTTACTTCATCTGTTGAATATATGCGTTTGAAGGAAGATGTTTAGCTCCTCTGTGAATTTTGCTTATTTGGGAATAAACAAGGGGCTTGTACGGCTTTTCCTAGGTTTGTTTGAAATGATTTGTAGTTTCTTTTACATGGTGTTTCTATATGTTCCAATTTGGACAGCCCTCATGTTAATGAGGGACATATTATGCGTTTTAAAATTAATAGTGGCGCAGTCCAGATTAAGTGATCGACTATTATTAAAATTGGGGCAGGTTTGTTAATTTTGAGTTTGTTTTATTCGTTATTCTGAATATGGTTTTTCTCATGTTAATTTTTGATCCAGTAATACAACCCATATATTTGCATCACCTGTGCCACGTCGGCTTTCACTTATTGGCCATGGAATTGCAGTATTATTGATTTTAATTTGTTCTGCGTTGATGTTATTGTTTCGTGTGTTAGAATATTTTAGGCTGTGATTTGGTAGGGTTTATGGCATCCCTCCATTTTAATTGTCCCATTCGAAACAATCATTTAAAGTCCGATTGGAGATCTTTGGCAAAGGTTGGTAAATGTTGAATTTTGCATTAAATAATTACCGGTATATCTGTATAAAGTGCATATTTCTGAGTAAGCGTCATTTTCTGGATAGTCTGCTATATGTATGTTGAACAAGAAGGGAGAGAGTGGGGAACCTTTCGGTACGCCGGCTTTGATGATATCTGCTCTTGATTTATTGTTATTAATACTAACTTTGAATCCCATTCTAAGGAACAGCTTTTAATATATTTTGGAAGGTAATCGGGGGTCCTAAGGTTGCAACTTGAAAGTAAAGCCCAAGATGACACACTTTATCAAAAACATGTGCGATGTCGAGAAAAAATTGCAGCTGTGTACTTCGGTTATGAAATGCTCAGCAAGTAACTCCGTACTCTTAGTAGTTGATGGCTTTGGAGTGGTTTGACGGAATACAAATTGCGTATGTGGTAGCCGCATTTGTTTTCGTAAAAATTTGAATAGTCGGGATTTTAAATAAGTTTTTTCCGAACGATTTGGCAAAGGTCGGAACAAACTTAATTGGTCTATAGCTAAGAGGATGCTTGTGGATTTTTGTTCGGAGCTTTGCAAATTGGTGTAATAATAGCAGTTTCCAGCTCTTTGGATAATAGCCCTAATCTTAGACAAGCATTTTTTTAATAAGAGCTGTTAATGCAGTAATGCATTGGCGAGGTAAATTCTTTCATCATTTTTTATTATTTAATGTAAGTCATGGCCTGCTGATTTTCTACGGTTTAAAGCTTAATTCTGTTGGATGTCTCCAGACGGGAATATAAATTTAGTTTTTGTTGGGACGGAATATCGCGGTATTGATAAATTTTCTCTCACTTCAATTGGAAGTCAATGTCCGGTTACTGGGTTAGTTATAAATATTTTCCTCAAAATGGTTCGCTAAAGTTTCAGCTTTTTTCGAAATCCGTCGTTGGCTAGTCCTGTGTTATAGATAATTGTGGGATAAAAGATTTTTCTTATGTAATCATTGTTAATTGTATTCCACATTGTCCTAGAATTTGAGGGATGCTGCCTAAAAAGTTTTGGAAATGTGTAACCTCACTTTATGTAATCTTGTAATTTTTACCGATATACTATTTATTTTTGTTTCACAGTTTTTATTGCGTGAATAATTGCACATTCTACGAAGGTTATGTTTTTCTTTAATTAAAATTTAGGAATGAATTTGCGAATCGGAGTATATTTTTGGTGAAATTCCTAACTTTAATAGATGACTTTGACAGCATTTTTATTATTTGTCGAGAGAGTGATACCACTGGTCTATTTCAAGAAAATGTTTTGAGATTCTTTAGGATACTACATTCATTTGTTAGAATGTTCTATACATGTTCCCAATTTACTTTTCCTCGATAATTTTTTCGTTTTGATGGGCCTGAAGGTTCAGCATTGAACGAAATTATTACTGATGTGGTCTGAGTTCTAATTCTGGTTTTCACATTTGGTAAATCGGAATGTTTTAAATTTTGTGTAATAACTATACGCTAGAATATCAGGAAATTCATTTGGTTATAGGGGTAGATGGGCTCTGGAGGAGCTAGTATATTTAGATTTCTTTGAGCTGCGAAATTTTGAAGATGTTTCCCAATATATGAAGTAGTATTACAGTTCCAGAACTTTGTTTTTGTACAATTGGTCTCCGCTAATATTATTTGCGTCTTCATGCAAATAATGTCTTTAACAGAAACTTGAGAGAAACTTTTTGTTGGAAGGTTTATAGTGCTGCAATCAAAGTTATGTCAGAAGAGATCAACTTCAATTTTGATTAAATAATGTTTCTATTTCATTTGAGGATGGATTGTATCAGTGTATGGTAAATTTCCTATTAGAAGAGAATTGACGACCCCACCTGATGCATTTGAGAATATCGAATCACTCGGCGGTATGATAAATATTTCGGAATCGAATTTTCTACCGGCTTTAAATGTGTTTCTGAATACAAGCAACATCTTATGTTCATGACTTTGTAAAAAGTATCTTAGTTCTTGTCTCTTGGCGCTTTACGTATTTGCCATTCTAGTTGGAATTTTGAAGTTTTCTATTTTATTTTTTGTGCCATTGATATGAACAGAAATAAGTTCTTTGAACCATTTGTTGCCAACTGAGGAATTGATTGCAGAAAGAATACTTATTTTAATTGTTTGATTAGGTTTTCGTTATTATATTCATTTTGGACCGGCTGCGGGGGAGAATTCCTGTTATCGTGGCATAGGCGGCTGCTGTGCGATAAGCGAAAAGCAGGGGCAAGGGCGTTGAATTAAGCGGCAGAGGAGAAACTCTTGAGGGGCCATAGTGATAAGTTGTTGTTCTGATTTAGTTCGGTGATAGAGAAACTGCCATCAAGTTTGGCAGTTTGTGAGCTGAAAATTTTTGATTAACCTGATTCCAATTGTATTTTTTACTGCTTCTTTGTAAGCTTTGCAGCCTTTATAGTTAGCCGTGTGCTCCCCACTGCAGTTAACACACTTCGGTACACTTTGGTACCGGAACTTCGACACCCCTGATGTCAGAAGGAGGGAGTCGCAATCTTTGACTAGTACCAGCTTTTGACAGAGTTTTTTATAGACTTTACAGGCTGTCTTTATATGGAAGCGCCAATTTTGGAAGTGCCAATTTTGTTTGTGACCCCTTGAAAACACAAGAAAATAGCCAACTTACTGTTTGCGTGACTAGGACTTGGCGAGACAACGAATATTGATAATTGAATCAATGAAGTTTCTGACACGCTCTGAAAAATGTCTCATGCAGTCACCTGCATCGGAACACTCGCTGAAAGAAAATGAGTAAATGGTAAAACGAAGGTAACGTGTATTCTTGGGGAAGAAAGAAGAGTCTTGACACTAATATTCTTAACATTACAACGTAGAAGAAAATCTGTTTAAATTATACATTTTTAATCTAATAAAATCGACACGGGCTAGATGAATACAAAAAACATGCCATACCGAAGAAGAAAAACTAAATTTATAACTGCAGTATCAACATGACAATAAAATCTTGGTGAATTTAAGTGACAAAACTTTTAGCAACTTTACGCGAGCACAACTTCATTTAACGCAGCAAATGCAAAAAAATTATAGTCATCTTTCTATACTGAATTACAAGGCACTGGAGAAAACCACTTAATTACTGCTCTTCAAAACGCAATTAATGAGGGTCTGTGAGGTCTTCTGCGAGCGTCACTTTTTTTGTTCTTTTTAAGTCCGCATCAACATCTATGTCATTAGTGACCACTGTTGCATTGAACCGTACGGTAATTGTGAAGATGACATGATATGGTAATGAGAGGGCGTGGCAGGACGTACAGAAATACCACCATGCCCGAGGCGTGACTCGAACCTCGAACCCACGACCCTTAGGCCCGACACTCCGCCTTCACAAGGTCGGCCATCCGGATCGGCTGAGCGTCGCCTTCGCTGTTGCAGCGGAATCGCGTTCTCTCTGCTTCAGGAGCTCTGCGAAGGTGGTGAAATCGGCAATGGAAGTGAACTTATCTTTGCTGCTATCTCCATCGCTGCTGTTTCGAACTTGTGATTGGGTCTAACGTAATTTGGATTCCTACTACTCTCATTTTCCGTATCACCGACTTCTATGGCTGGTTATGTAATCGTTTTTTTGACACTTATAGAAGCCTAACTAAATTGATAGTCGATGAATAATATGAATGAATATTTCGTATTTTTTCGTGAACTTTGACAAACTTATTCTGGGGTTGTGAAACTCCTTAATGTATGCATTAAAACGAAGTATGTTACTGAATTTCAAGTGAAGTGCTCAACATAACTTCTATTAAAAGACATTTTATTACATTACTTTGCTTTGTGCACTTATTTTACCTATGTGGAGTATTTTACCCTTGAATATAATGATATATTGATTTTCCGTATTTTCACCACAAGTTTGCAACGGATGATTAGCAAGCGTTCTCTTCAGTCTCTAAGCCCCGAGGGAATGTCAGGGAATATTTAAACCAAGAAGTGCTTGACAGGATCGCCTCAAAGAGAATTTTTTTAAAAATTTAATTATTTTGTATTTTCCCCCAAAAAACATTTAATCCGTTCTAAAATGTAAATGAAGCCGAAAAATACATTAAATGGAAAACTAATATATTGTAACTGACAATGTAACGTACACGTGGGTTATACTTCAATTTACAGATTAATAGCATTGAAAATCTGATATATTAACATCTATTAGTTAGCAATTCACCACGTCCCTACGAATTACTAACGTATTGTAAATAATCTATGTTTGTAGTTCAAAATGAGTATGAAACGATTCGTGTTTTTCTTGACAATCCACAGATTTTGTTAATTTAAATGAGAAAACTGCACAAACGAATAAAGCACTGTCTTTAAAAGTAAACATATTTATGCGGTTTCGACTTTGTATTCCAATGTACTTTCGCCATTAGGACCTAAACAATTTTCCATCAGAGATGAATTTGAGGGAGGGTGTAATGTAGGCGCGTTATGAACCCATCCCAAAGATATACGTTGTTTAAAATCCAAGTAATATTGCGATTTGTCACCAAGATAAATTTTAAGTAGGCATATTAATTCATGTTCTTTAAATATTATCAAAAGCTAAATCGAAAAGGATGAACAATCTGGTTCATTTTTGTAACTGCCTATGTTCCTGGTTACAACACATTAATCTTTCTTGGATATTGGTGATGGTGAAAATACTGCCACATGTTCGTTAAGTTCAGTTATCAGCTCTTTGACATTAAATATTCGCATTTTAAGACCAATTAAATATATGATAGTCAATACATGAGTGTGTGTGTGTGGGGGGGGAGGGATCTGTATTAGAGGAGAGCAGGGGGCAAGGATGAAGATTGAAAGGTTGCCTATGGTCTGTTTGTTAAGGTTCTGACCCAACATTCGCCTGGTTTTGATCGGAGAAATCAATAAAAGCTACGGATGAGAACAGCTGAAGTCAGAATTCTTCTCCAGACAGCGGTTGAACTCGATAGTATACGTATCTAGCGTACGTAGCGTCTATATGTACCTAGCAAGTTTTGAAAATCCCCCACCGTTAGAACTTAAGTCCTATGACCAACTATGCTACAACATCGATGGTGTTGCCACAAAGTCCGTTATGAGGCCCAGAACAAAATAACTGTTCTGTCTATATACAATTGCGAAATCCACTTAAAAATTCGCGTCTTTAAAACGCAGCTGCTGAGCTACACTTAGAACCACCGCAAATGTCGCTTTTGTTGTCCTCTTCTAAACGCATTCTCCCTGTTTCAAGAGCTGTGCCCTCTGCGGAGTTGCCGCTGACCCGCTTTGCAAGTAAATTTCGGAAAGAGGGCTTCCCTGCGCCGGGAGTCAGGAACACTTTAATTAGGAGGAACAAAGGATAGGGATAATTTTAACGTTGCCAAAAGAGGAATGTAACACCTAAAAGTTGATTTGCAGCATTGTCTTTCGTCAGACAGCAGAGACCCAGAGAGGACAAATATAAAAGAGGTATTGTGTGGACGTGATAAAAGAAGAGAAATGGGGAAAGTCAATGCGAAGCATAAAGACGAAAGAAAAGGTTTTGTTTCGGGAGATAAGTCAAAATGATAAAGAGTGTTATTCGAGAAGAAGCTTGAAATAGCAGACAACAAGCGAGTTTGAATTCGTGAGGGTATGAGAAAGAAGTAGGCGTGGGAAAAGATTGAAAGGAGGGAATTCACCCCCGTTTTCTTGTCGTTTGAGCTCCCTAGACCTCGACCTTTCAGCAGGGACTGCACAAAAACATTGGTCTCCGTCATACAGCATTGCATTTTCAAGTGTACATAACGCTCATTTCGAATGAATTTAAATGTAATGATTTGGTTTTCCTGAGTTCGTCGTTCCTCATACATTTTATTTTATTCACTCATGTACGCGATTACATTTACTTTCCCTACATACATAGACATGAAGTAATATAGTTATTAGTATAGAGAAAATTATATATTGCTGCGGAAAATTTATTTCCATTTTTCAACAGAAATACGCGTTTTGAGGTTACCTGGTTCCGAAATAGATTTTTTTAAGCGTCCGCGTCTTAAGTCTTCGTAGAAATATCGCCAAAATAAGTATTCCCCAATTGACCTGGCTCGACTCAAGGCCCTGCGAATTTCAAACGAATTCTTTGAATTCGAAATTTGAAGTACTTTTCACTGAGTTTTTGAAAATCTTTATTTGACGTCATTTGAAGCACTTTAACTCACAAATACACTAGTGTTTCCGACGGGCTCGGGGAATTCTAGGTTTTCCTCACCGCACTTCTTTTTGCAGAAGTCGCAGCTAAGCTGCACCTGGCGGTTGCAGCAGCTACGCAAGATGATACAATATCTTTGCGTCGTTTTGTTAAGCACAAAACGCCGAAAATTTTGATAATTTAAAATGTCAATTAATGCTGTAATTCATTTCAGTTCGAAAATAGCCATTGTCTTAATATTTCAATCAACAATTTACAATGGCTGATCTCACTGTTTACAACTCCAAAAGGGCGGGAGCCAGCGGGACGGGAAAGGACGGAGCCAGCGACAGCGCTCGCCAGCCAGTTCGTCGCCAATGTTCACGGAGAGAACATTTCGCAATGTGCCATGCACGTGTTTGTAACGGCTGTGCAACAAATTATTAATGCATCTTCTTTTAATTGTGTTATGTTATAGCACAAGGCTTTGCATACTTTGTATGTAGCCAATCACATTCATTCAAGCTGAATACACGTCGCATTTATCACATCACGTTTCTTGTGTTTAATTCTGTTATGGTGACTATTTCCCATTCGATTAGCTTTACAGGTAGAAACAGGTTCCATGGGCCTTAATTCATGAGGTCCTTCAGAGTTAAGTAGGGATTGACGAAGAATTTGTATATATTCAAATTAAGCACCTCTCAATCTATAGTTTTCCACTTATACCACCTCCGCCAATTACAAAACTTTCCGTATACTACGAATATTACTCCGTATATACGTACGTATACAGGAAAGTAAAAATATAAACTTTAGTTGTGTTTACTCGTTCTAATAAGTATGCTATAGAAAAACTGTGTTAGTAGTGACTAGTTTTTTTTAATTACCAATATTTAGACATGTATTCTTTCTCACGTCTTTTTTACTTTTCGCGTGAAGTAATGTTTTCATGACTTTGTCAGCTTCTTCTTATATTTTATCCGCAATATGTTTAGTACCTTGCATATGCAAATATTTCTTGCAAACAAACAATGCAAGGCCAACTAAAATAGATATTTTAAGAAGCAATACCTCTTCAAATGTATACCTGACAGAAAGTTTTCAGTAGTGTTACAGGCGTGCGATGCATTTTGATTCCCTCACGAATTAAATCCATATTAAAATTTCTCACATAAAAACTCGAAGTCCCCCAGTCTGAAGAATGGTGTAAGCACCCAGATGAGTCCAAGGAACACCTGGGGCAAAAACGCAAAAGAACAGAACCGGATAGATTTCGCGGTAATTGGATTGCGCGAATATATTACCACGAGAACCTGACAGCCATTTATAGGCCGAAATAATAGTATATAAGTAGTGCGATAAACTCTAGGACATATTGCAGCATCACTAGTTATTTCTGTTTGTTTTACACGTTGCTTTTTTGAATTTAATTTTACATGTGGTATTGAGAATTGATGACAAATGAGGAATTGCATGCTTTAACGCCGTATTCCATTTCTACATGGTAATGAATTAATTATTCGTACGTCCTACTATGCTGTGTTAATAGCAAGTGATCCGTCAGTAGTCATGGTGTAAACAGCGTATACCAGCCACGCCTATCTGTTGTGAGCCAAGAAATATTTCTTTAGCTGCAATCCGCGTGAGGGGAATACAAGACAACTTGCGTGTATAGTAATTGTCTACACAAGTAGTGCGTTGAAGAGGCACATCTGCCATTTTGCATTTTTTAGATCTAAGTATTACGTAACATGTTTCTCATGATCACTCATTCGACGATTGGCAGCTGGCTACCCACAAAATCAACGTAGATGATAGAAATTCTATCCGTGTGTTTCCTTGAGTTCAAAATTTCAATACCTCTCTTTTAACCACATTAGTTCCATTGGACTTATAAAAAATAGTAATTTGCCTTGTTCACTACATTTGATCACAATAAATGTTCACAGTCTTGCAATAGAAACTGTTTGCATCGACAAAGTAGCTCACATTTATTATAATACTTCTGGCATCGAAATAATTGACTCTTCCACCGCTGTGTGTTAATGTAAGGGGGAAGAGGAGTGATCAAGGGCGGGTTGTTACCGTTTGTTAAAGAATCGTTTGTTGTTGGATAATAGTGAGTACTGCACAGGTATTGAGATTGGGAGAAAAGATACTTTAGAACTTTCAAGTAAGAAGCTGAATATCCCAACAGATATTAAGTTGCTTTGAAAAGCGATGAACACGAAGGATTGATTCTGACAAACCTCAGTCAAAAAATGACATGACTAACAAAAGCAGTATTATAGGAAAGTTATGAAATTCTCACTCGACGTATTTTCCACAATATTGTTCACTGCTCCACAATAGAAACACATAACAAAACCCTTTTATATGGTAAAATAACACGTATTTACCACAAGTCATTGAAATAAATTTCATTTCAAATATCACAAATCAATCACCAAATCATCTGTAAATTCTGTGGTCAAGTAAATTGTACTGGGTATTTTCAATACATAAATCAATCATACTTTGTAAAAAAAAAAAGAGTCTGACCTCTGACCGAATAAAAGAGATGTGCTTTACGCTCAAAATTTTACCAAACACCTCTACAAAAACATAATACAAATATTTTAGTGCATATTTATACATAAAACGCAGACGGATCGGCATATACTCGTAAACATAATACAAAATGGAACAAAAACATAATATGCTAGTGGAAGGGCAGACGGACAGACATTTTGCAGTCAATCCATTTTGTGCTATCAAGGACCAACATAAGGTTGTTTTTAACTACAAAAATTAAATAAACTAATTTACTATTTATAGAATACGTTTAATGCGTTTCTTCCATATTATAGTCCATATGAGTTTTTCTGCAACAAAATTGCCGAATTCTGCCGCAGTTTTACAGTACTTTCTCTTTACTATGCAAGTGAGTAAGTAGTAGATGAGAAAGTAAAATAAATTGATAAAAGAAACTTTATCATTTACCGTCACCAAATTGTCAGTCACCACTGCTTGTGAATTGTCGAAACGTAACAAGTTAATAATATTACAAAAATGCTTATATCCATAACCCAATTAGAAAGTTAAAGAGCTTTGATACAAATAGTTAACGACATAAATTTCGAAATGAAAATTTTGCGGAAAATATTAGACATCAAAAATGTATCGTGGAAGTAATGATCATAAAAAGTAAATGCAAACGGTTTGGAATGAAATGAACATATATTCTTATTTCTATTTTCTCTTCTTATACCTCGCATGTCAGAAAATATCTTTTATAAACAGGAGACCACAGTAGGAAATGAAAAACCTAGACTGAAAAGACCGTTGAAGCTCTGGAATAGGCTAGTCAGTCGTCTTTCATTGAAAGAGTAGTCTTTACCCTCCATTTTCCATTTAAAAGTAATGTTCTCCTTTACCATAAAATTGAAATACATTATATGTATAAATCTTATTATAATATAATTATATACACACTACGTCTTGAGTGTTCGCGTCTTTACAAATACTATAATTTTTCAGACATTAGGACCAACGGCAAGCTACGGTCGTAGGCACTCGAGTTCAGTATTTTTAATTTTCGCAGATAGTCTTTTAGTTCGTTACGAGTAAAGTTGGTGAACTAATAAAAATTACTGCCATTGTAAAACCTGCATCAATAATGTATTTGTGTGCGTGTATGTGTGAGTGAGTGAATAATCAAATAATGATTAAGTGCATGTTTTTCATTTCGGCAGAACATTTTTTTTATTTACATGAGTATTGTAACATTTGACTAGAACGATCGATCCCAGAGCCATCCCAATCCAGCGAGAGCATAGTGTCTCGGCCACGGTAAGTAGGTTAAGAAAAAGCTATGACCACTAAATGCAGTAGCCATTTTAATTACCACGTAGCGCTGCGTCCTATGTAGTATTTTTTTTTAAATATGTGGCGAGTATTTTTTTGCATCTATTGATAAATAACCTGATACCATATGATCACTCTACCGCACATGCAAGGCCAGACGGTTCATCACAATACACACTAATCTCATCAATATTTTATGTCATTTTTACACCTTTTTCATACTGATTTAACTTGCATAAAGCGTAAAGTTCAGTCTGCATTAATTCTGCATGATATCTTGTGTTCTTGTTGAATACTTTTCGTACTGAAAGCGCATTGTTTACTGTATTTTAGCGCCTCTAGCAGCAGAATTGTTCAGTAACTTATTTGTTTACAGTGGAAATCGTCCGCTCTTTTCAATTGTGTGATTAGGTTGAATGCGATTCTTCAGATTTTGGTATTGGTATGGCAGATTCGAGTTCATCGCTTCCCTGGTAACCTTATTTTACTGCGACGTGTAAATGTGTAGTTACTGAATCTCGCCTCGTTTGTCAAGACATTTTCCATTTGGAACGGTTTTTTAACTCTCGCTAAAACCTTCGCAGCTTGTGCAAAGCAACGATGACGGCCTTTAGAATTTTTCTCTCTCTGCGTTTCACTAATACTTTTCAGAAGTATTAATAACGTAGCTCAGAACACATGCACAGAAACCTCGAGAATGAATGTACTCGGCCGACACAATTCATTTGTGTCTTGACGGCAGAGCCTCTGGCGGCGCGCTGTGACAACCCTCGCAGAAAAGACACAGACCATGTAAACACACGTTTGGCTTCGTGCACTTCTGGTTTGGGACCTTGAAGTTTCTGTATGAGAAGCTGCATAAAAAGTGTACCGTGTAAAAAGGCCTACACAAAATAAAGGCATTCAATCCTGCTGACCTTTGCCTTACATGCTTGTAACTAGATGATTGTGAGCAGCCTTAACGGTAGAAGTGGCGGTTTATTGTGGTAAGATAGATAGTTGTACTAGAGAGATGTGTGCAGGCTGTCACAACTATGCCCTCGACGCAGCGTCACCCAGGCAGCCGAGAGCGCTCACCTGACACCGGTCGCGCAAGCCTACGATCGCATTTAGAGGCAGTTGTAGTAAAGATAGTTGTACAAGGGATGGATTACGATGAACAGTAGATGGTGTACCGGCGATATTATTAGTGGAGGTAGTGCCTGAAGTGGTAATGCCATTAAGGTGAGTGGAAATAGAAGAAAGGTGGAATTTCTGGATTGGAATGACCCTAGTTAGCACGTACTGAAACGGGAACTGGGTCGCGCCGTCTGACTGTCATTCAAGGCGCAAAACAAATTCCAAGCGACGTCGTAGTCACAGCTTTCGTGAGGCCGCCCACGCCTTCGGCTACCACGCAGCTGTCGCCCACGTAACCCAATCCGTCTCCTCCCCTTCCTTCCCTCCCCCTCCCTTCTCTGTCGCCTTCGCGCTCCTCATTGGAGCGTGCGGAAACGCGGAATTTAAGCCGCTTTATGCGAGAAACAAAGGAAAACATCCAAGGTTTCTCGGTGCCATTCAATTATTTCGGGCAAAGGTGCTGCCAGTGGCACCGCGTGACGGCAGAGGGTCGACAAAGTCGGAAGGAGAAGAGATCGAGGAAATGCGAACCGAAGAAAGAAGGGAGGAATCAAAATAGGAAGCATAAAGACTGCGTCATCGAAGTAGGCTGCTTGCAAAGAATGATCAGGATTCATCTAAAGGGTATTTTCGCTGGGTGATGCACGGCGTACCTGCATAGGGGTGAACGAAAGCTGAGCGACAGAGGCTGCATATTGTGCAAAATGAATCCCCAATCCTGGGGAATCACCTGATTAAATAATATTTGTAATATGCACTGTATCTTAATTACGAGAAATGTCTCACCTATTATTTTATACATTTTTATTGTGAAAAGTAGAATGTGTTAATTCAGTCAAATTAGATTTTATAAAAACAAATTTCATGACAAAAATTCAAAATGCAATGAAATATTTTTATATGGTGTTAAGTAGCAGTTTTTCATGATCTCGATTGAATATTTTGTTGAGGCCGTAGGTCGAGGCAGTAATATTTGAAAAAGTTTGTAATACTATATTGAAATAATGTGTTTGATTTCGAGGAATTGTATGTAATAAAAAAAACTGAGGAATTTGAAAAATAGAACGTAAAAAGAAATATCACGATAAATATTTAAAGAGCATCTCAGTGAAGGGAATGCCAAAACTTTTTGCGGAACAAAAGAAGAATGAGAAATGCAGCCGATTCGTAACTTCAAACTGCAAAGTGGGATGTTAAAAGTTTTCTACTTGTCGGAAAGACTTCAGGCGAATTAAAGATGAGTTTACCAGGAAGATGGTGTGAATTCTTACAAGTTGTTTGGAGTATTAAAGGAATCCCGAGGGGATGAATAAATTTCTCACACATTTTCTTCAGAGCATTCCGCTCGCGTGTGGAACATTTCCTTTCACGGATTATGCATTTTATGGCATCAATACCTACGTATATTAAGATAATAATTTTAACAACTTCATTCGAATATTTTTCATTATTTCATTATTGATGCATTGTTAAATTTTGTTACAACACTAATTTAATCCAAGAATGATTTGTGGAAGAATGGAAAACCTTAGATTCCCATGCAAAAACCATTGTATCTCTGCATTGGTTGATATTCCACATCATATATGCAGTCCTTTAAATTCAGACAAGTCATGGAAAAATTATACGTCGACAAACCACATGAAGAGAACCGTCTCTAAGCAACTATCTCATCCGCCAGATTTAACGCGCTTCACACTTTGTCCCTATTTGTAGCGGGGAAGAGTTTGCTAGAAGCCATAACTCTTTTTCATCAAATCCCAGAGCAGAGAGTAACGCGAATATCGTAAACCGATACAGCCACTCTTAAACTGACAAGATTATCGACATCATGCGGCGGTGGCCACGGTTCAACCAGCTCTGCTTCCGCCATCACCTCCACCTCCCCCGCTGCCAGCGCTGCCGCCGCCGCCACTACCGTCACCACATTCATCGCCACCCCCGCCGACGCTCCTGCCCCCGTCCCCGCCCCCGCCAAACCCCGAAAGACCGCTAAAAAAATCGGACGCCGGCGAAATGTCTCGGGATTCGCCGGGCTAACCGCCAGCCGTATTAACACAGCGCCGAAATCGGAGCGGGCGGCCCTCGCGGGAGCTCTCGAATAACCGCAGCCAATCCCGGACCGGGGGCAGGGGAGCACACGCGCACAGCGCTCGCGGCGGAAGCAGCGGTGAGATGTGAGGAGGGAAAACAGAAAGACGTAAGCGGGTGGGTAAGGGAGAGCGTGCGGAAAACACAAGCGGAAGGAGGAAAAAAGGATGGAAGAGAGGGCATTGCATTGAAGGGGTAGTGGAGACGAGAGGGAACGGGAATATCGACAGAGGAGGATGCCGAAGGAGGAGACTTCATTGAGGTGTGGTGATGCTGGCAAGAGAAAAACAATGGAGGGAGAGATTGCAGATGGCGAGGGAGGGAAGGCGAACGCCACCGACCTCCATCCCCTCCTCTGGGAGAGGAAGGGGAGTGAACGGTGAGAGTTATTCGTGTTGGGGTAAGAGCTGAGAGAAGGAAATAAGAAGAGAGAATGGAGGAGGAGCGACCGGAAAAGGTGGGACGAATCGATTCTTCAAGAAGTAAGTTGGATTCATTAGGAGATTGGAGGAAGTGTAAATGGGATAGAGAATTAATGAAGGGAAGCAAGAACCACAGTGGGAGGGAAGGCGAGATGGATTATTGTACATGAGGAAGGAAAGCGGCGAGAAGGACAAAAGGGTTAGTTGAAGGGACCCAGTGGAAAAGAAGAAATTGGAGATGGAAGTAAGATCTCTGCGAGTTGAATGAGGGGGATTACAGAAATGGTCGTTCAGTTAAGCGATGGGGGTAGAAGACCGGAGATAATGAGAGGATAAGCGAATTGTTCGGAAAGAATGAAATGAGCATAAAAAGGGGAATGGTTCCGTGGGCAAATAATTGTTAAGCAAGGAAGAGAAAAATGTCGGAGGAAGAAGAATTGTAGCTGCACTAAAAGATATCAGAAAATGAGAGGGCAGAGGACTT
Source organism: Gryllus bimaculatus (assembly GCA_017312745.1). Taxonomy (NCBI): domain Eukaryota; kingdom Metazoa; phylum Arthropoda; class Insecta; order Orthoptera; family Gryllidae; genus Gryllus; species Gryllus bimaculatus. Next base: position 2,553,627 of record BOPP01000181.1, read on the forward strand.
GAATTCAGGGTGCAAAGTCCCTAGCCCTCAGATACAACATTAATGGACTACAATATTGAAACTCATTTCTCACTTTCAAGTTTCGTTCAAAGAAATTTTTAACCCATCACTGATTGCATAGTGACCAATCATTATCAATTTCAAATAATAAAACGATATATTTCGTAAATAACTTTTCGTAACCTATTCAATCACATTCATATGATAAGAACGATGAATAAAACCAAATCATCAATAAATTATATACACTGACACAAAATAAATGTTCAGTACATTTAAGAACACCATTTGATAAGCAACAAACCTAATGAGAGACCTAGTATAAATGAGAGAGATGTCCTATCACTTTTGAAAGGATAAAGGGGATACGTCAGATGAACTGTAATAAGATAAGAATATATAAGGGTAGATTTAAGAGAGTAAAAGAGACAAATACGTTCCGGGAGAAGGAACAGAACGGAAGAAGAGAAGCCAGGACGTGTGGCGCAGAATAGTTCCAGAAGCCGCGAAGAGCCGATTAGAATATCACGAGTCGGTAAGTCGTCGAACATGAGATGGAGAGAAAGGTACTATTCCCTAATCCACGAGAGAAAGCACAGCAGGGGTCTCCTGCACTCCGTCTAAGTCGGTAGCGCGAGGCAACAGTAAACTTAGATTTCGAGAAAACACCACTGATGGAATTCTTGAACTTACGTGCAAGTAACTTTTTATAGGAAGGTTGGCTGGAATAACATTCAAAATGAAAGGAAGGGGAAGTGTACGAGCGATAGCCCAGTACTAGACTACCGACACTGAATCAGCACACATTTTCTTGTACTATTAGTAACGGAAACGTAATATCGTCTCTTACATTATTTCAGTAGTGTACATATCTTTTGCAGCTCTCACACGCCATCAATCTTTTGTAAATAAGATTTCTAAAGAAAAATAATTTCACAGAGAGGTGATGAATTGCACATTGACTTCAAAAATGTTATGTATTTGTTTAAAAAACCAACTAAATATTCATATCAAATTCAACCCGCAGCACTCAGTCAGCTGTATCGTTAAATAACTCCTAAATGAAGCATTTTAAGACACTTAAAACTAAAATTTTGGGGCCAACTGTCTCAAAGACACGTCCCTCACACCGTAATTTACAGAATAAAATATTCTTGGACCCCCTTTTTTATATTTGGATTTGTACTTATAGATACTACCAATGTCACCTGTATTTCAACTCTTGGTGATGGTTGCCGTCTTTGTGACGTCTTGCTTAGAAGACTTCACAAAGATTCCTCAATGTTATACTATTTATGATTTCTGTGTACACCGTGTTTTGCGCAAACTGGCAAGGTTTATAACTATTAATTCAAAATTCGCTCTCTCAGCAACAACTTGAACTACTATTAATAGTTGCTTGATACCGATGAAAATTGTTTCTTATACGTGTAGTGAAAACAATCATTTACGTTTCGCCGAGGTCTACAAATGCTGTGTAGGGGGTTGTGGGTGTATATAGAAGAGTGACGACGTGTTGTTGGGTTTGGTTTCTGTATCACATGTACCCGTATTTTCCGTATCAGTAGTGATTCGGTGAAACTTTCAAGTCAGCGTGTTCAGCTACGTAAAAAGTGTTTCTAATATTTTTGTGACTATCACGAAAAGCGAAAAGATAACTGTCAAAGAAAATTCAAATATACTTCAAATATTTTAAAGAAGTGTTGAATAGTTACTTCAAATATTTTCAACTCGAATTGTTGTACGAAATCTCTCGATAATACTAAGTAAATCTTTACTAAAAATTTCTTTTCGTCATCAATTGTATTGTTTTGTGATTTACCCTGCGAGAGTTCTCGCACAAGTATACAGAGGTAGTATGGAAAACTTTTCCTATGGCACAATACAAAGAACATACTTTTTAAATTAACAAAAGTAAAATCCCTTGAAATAAATTGACAACAAAATTCGAAACGCGATAATGTACAATACTATGTGAATTAATTTAAAAAGCAACAAAATTTGAAATTATAGAAAGAATAGCGCAAGTCGCTCGAAAACTGCCAACGATCACAATCCAGGCGCACAATTTAATTGTTGGCGGCATATGGCTGTCTGTACATCAATAGCAAGCTGTTAACTCATATTGCAAATAATACATCGTTTTATATTAAACTCAGTTTATCTGTTTGCCTAGATATTGAATACGTAAACATCGTTTGAGCAACATTCCCATGTACCGAAGTGAAGTCTCAGCCTACTGAATTGTTTCCAATGCTAGCAAATGGTATTTATTACTCAAAAATGAAAATAAGTTATTAAATTTGATGCCTATTGGTAAAAGAAAAAGAGGTAGACCGATAATAACATGGTTGAAGACAATGAAGGAAAGATATTGAAACACAGAAGATGCATAAATAAAGTGGAAGAAGTTAATTAAAATAATACAACAAAAGATAAAAATATTATGTACCTACAATGGTTATAGGAAAATTAATTTTAATATATTGTAAACCTATTGAATATATAAATATTCATTTTATTTTATTTTTTATGTTTGGGTAGGAATTGCTTTTCAGAAAATGATGCAATACTTTTTAAAATACAAACCATTTTTCAAGCTGGCGCCCTGCTCGTCTAACCCCCTATCTGTTCCTCATAATAAATCCAGGAAAGTTAAATAATATGGCAAAGAGTAGGGTTGTACTTGTCAGATCCTGTATTTTTTCATGGAAAAATTTTCTTTGCTTTCTCAATAGTAAAAACCTTTTATATTCAATTTATATTTTTGTGAATATTAAGGAATCGGAAAAGCTCTCAAGAAAAATTAAACGGTAACTTCAAATTTTGTTTTTTGGCAGTTTTTTTTGTCCGGTCCTTGCCACTTTTGAAGGAATACTGCTCCGGCATTAGCCTGGTCTTGATCGGAGAAACCACGGAAAACTGCCTATTAGCGCAGTCCCGCAAGAATTCTCCCTCGCTGCGCGGAATTCGATCTAGCTATTGAACTAGAGCCGAAACTCGGGATTCGAATCTTTGGGCCTCCCGGTCTGCAGTATCATCAACGGATACCAAAAGGCCCAGCAAGATAAACGCAATTTAAGCTATTTAAACCTGCTCATACTTTTTCTCAATGTTTTCTGACCTTTGAATTTCGACTTTCAACCCCCGCCCAATAAATCCTTGGTTCCACGATTTAAGCGCCTCTAGAATCGAAAGCGCCCATCATCAGCCATCTTCTCCTCCCACTAATCCCCCTCCACCTCCAGCGCAGCGCCAGCCGACGGAGGCGCCAGGGCGGAGTGCGTGGAAGCGCGGAGCATGGAGAGCGAAGACGTCGTAATAAGGCGATGGCCTGGCGAGTGCACACGCGGCGCCGCGATCACAGCCCAGCCCCTACATCCCGCCCCGCGCTCGCCCGTTCCCTCCTCTCTCTGCCAGTGGCCACTCGCACAGGCGCTCCTTGTGGAACCGCTTCTTCACTGCCTGTCGGGCACAACGACGCAGTTGTTAGCGTTGTGTATGCTCTTTCCCGTGTTCCCGCTGTCCTCGGTAATCCTTTGCCGCGTTCCCCCCATTGATTTCGCTCGTTACGGTGCCTCAATGGCGCCTACGTTTCAGTGCTATACCATTGCTGTTTGCCCGTTACTCTTCGCCATCGTTTACCGTCCTTTCCAGCGTCCCGTCTGCCCCAACTCTACACGTTGTATCTGATCGGGCTGCTACTCGAAGTCTCGGCCTTTTCCCCTGCGCTTGCCTCCTGTCGTAACTGCTTCTTTCCCCGACCTCCAGGAAACCGGATCAGCTTGATCACGTGCTCTGTTGGTGGTGGTCAGAATACAGAGGTCTTAGGGGTGAGGCAGGTTGCCGGAGCAGTAGTGCGGTGTGGGTGGTATGCGCGACGTGGATAAAATGGGCGACGTGGGCGGCATGAGCCGTGTGGGTAGAATGGGTAGTATGGGCGCCATGGGGGACGTGAGTTTTATGGGAGACCTGGAAAATACGGGCGGCCTTAATGATATAGATGGCGTGGGTGGAATGGACGGCATGTGAGGCGTGTGTGATGAGTGGCGTGGGTACTATGGGCGATATTGATGAAGTATGTGGGTTGTGTGGGCGGCATGGGCGACGTGGCTGAGACGGCGAGCAAAGCGCAAGTGGCAAGCGAGGAGCGGCAGAGGCGGAGGTGCGCGGCAGCGAGCGCCTCGCCTTGGCGCCGTGGGAAATTCGTGCGCTCCGAACGAGGCGGGGGGGGGGGCGGTGCGCGGGCGAGCAGCATGTGGCGGCGCGGGCGCAGGTGCTGTTCCGCGGGGACTAAGAACGCAGCGACGTGCGATGGATGAAGAATTGAGGCCAGATGGGCTCTGGATCTATCCACGTTTTCATGCGCTCAGCCCCGTTACCCACGAGTTCTGCACAAGGGAACTTCCTGACGTCATGTGAATACTGCAAACATATCTCTCTTGGAAATATAATAGAATTTTGGCATTGCTGAAGCTACGATTCCTTCTTTCTATTGTGTTCATTCCTCTATTTTCCCCCGTTTTTCCCCGCTTTTCCTCTATTTTTCTTTTCTTGAGTCGAGATATCGAGTTTCATGTATTCCTTTCATTCATATTTCTTTCATCAAACAATATACCGTTTCAAAATCATCTAGTTCAGTAAATACTAAAATAATTTAAAAGTACTCAATCTGTAATTTATTGTCACCATAAATGTCTCGCTTATAAAACGTTTTCCACGTAGGCGAGGCCCTGCGGAGCTGCCCCTGCCGCGCTTAAGGTATTATGTTCTTCAGATCGAGCACGGTGCAGTACCCCTTCAAATATTTTAAATGAAAGTAAAATTTCTATTCTTCAAGATGGAAATAAAATAATTGGCCTTTACCGCCCTAACGTTTGAATAAAAAAGTTTAAATTAATACAGGCTCTTGCAGAAAACTTTCGCGGGCATAGGTGTATTTACGTTATTGACAAAGTTATACGGTACCATATAAAGTACCTTTTTATTCCATACGTAGTAATTTTTTGAGGTATCAATTCATATTAAATGTAACATACCTCACCAGGTATTCTGAGGAGTACTTTTTAAAAAAACTGTTGCGAAAGTCATCGCAACCGGAGGTGCGGCCTCTCGACTAGCAGTAATTATGCTGAAATCAAGCTATTGACTGCACTCTTTCTCTTGGGGCACGAGAGAAAACCCCCTAACTTACAATTTTATACCACGCACAACCAATATCTATTTGACGGTTATTCACTTTCAATGCAAACAATGTGGACTAATATTCAACGCCAAAAGAATGAAGTATGCGACCGAAGTCACATACTTCATTCTTTTTGCGACCTAACCTGTATAAGGTATAGACAACCTGTGAAAATGAAAAATCAAGCGATACAATAAACTTGTTAGAAAATATTTTTTTTTCATAGAGCCACTATATTTCAAGACTTCTTTCAACTAATTAAAAATAACTATTTAAATATCCGTTCACCTTCACAATCAGCTATTGTTAATATGTACATGTAATAAATGGTTGACCAGCGACTGGCTCGAACATACAACCGTAATCTGCCACCGCTAGTACTCCTCCGCCGCCCGGAGGTAGAAGGCGTTTCCGGCTAAGGAAAACTCATTAGATATTTCTGGGCATCTCAGAGATATTTGTCAAATCACATCTACGATTCGAAAAACAATGTATTTGCGTTCCAAGCCGCATTGAAAAAGTGCGCTTCAATTATTCGACGCGTTGAGGAATTTGTAGGTTCTTATGAAAGAACCAACGACGAACACATTCAGCCTTGCAATTCCGGAGACAACTTAGATCAGACCAGTTTGTTCTCGGATGCGTCAATTGCAATGGCCATCAGTCCCATACTCGTACGGCATTTTGTATCCCGGGCAGTCTTCTTAACTAGGTAGAACGTGAGATCCGCTACCAATCTACACGTGGGCTGGCGGAATGCCCTCCAGCTATCTCCTTCAGCAAAGTACCGAACCAGCCAGAAGAAGCCGTAAACTCCCGACACCCATTGTAGAGTAGCATGTTTAAATATGAATGTGTGCAAGGGCAGAGAAGAGAATATGGACGAGTAAGCTATTCGTGTCCCGCGTAGCACGTGGCCTTTCTGGTGGAGGAGTTTTCTCCAGTTTTCGTCTGGAATTGGTCGGGGAAACTATCGATTAGAGCAGCCGGCCGGGAGACAGGAATGTCGGAGACTGCCTCTGCAAAAGTTGTTAACCAAGTTGGTAAGTTCGATCACAATAATGACATTCGATTATTTTTCGGAACGATATTAAATAAATTTATCGTGACCCCTCTGATCGCCCAACTTTTGAGTGGTAAATTTAAATTTGCATGCCATTGATTGCAAATGCGTCACTTTTTCTTAAGATGTGAAATTAAATTTTCAATTATATTGGTTCAATTACATAGATTCTGACCATCAGTTAAAATGCCTGTAACACGATAGGACACACTCAAACATGTCACCTCGAAATCTCTTAAAGTTTGTTGAAATTTATAAAGAAAAATTAAAATCCAAAATGTATAGTTGACCTTCTCTTCGCCAATATACAACATTGCATTGACTTGGGCACGAGAATAAGCAGTATTTTGACTATGTAGGCCCGTGTCCTAATAAGTTGGGTGAATAAAATTATTAAGTTGACTTCTTCGGAGAATGCAAATTATAATGATCCAATAAAAAATTAAAGTTAATTACGATTAGCGTATCTCCCCTTTTGGCCACACACGAATCGATCAGTGATTAGTATGGTAAATTATTATGACAACAATGATAAGAATAATGGTAGGAAAATTGAGGAGTAAGAGACAAGACAACGGGAGAAAAGGAGAACTGCCGCTAACCCTCCTTGTCCACCACAAATTCCGCGTAGGTCGACCGGAATTCGAGCCTCGGTAGACACCGGAGGGAAGGTGGAGTTATGGCTGGATCAACATTGTCAAAAATAACAATGAGATATTGTAATATAATTAGCACCATCTAGGAGAACAATTAATCTGAAATTCCCTGCAATATTGAAGGCTACTTTAGTATGGGTCGATGACAATGAGAAAAAAAGGTAATTTTGAGCACTTATGCACGGACATCTGTTTATTTTCTGTTTATTGACTGGGAATGTGCACTTTATGTTAAGCGTATGGCAATGCATCAATCTGCATGACACAAAATGCAAAGTACTTAACATTGAGTAAGCAAAAAAACTCGGGCTACATCACGCAAAAGTATTGCGCCTCACATACTGAAGACGCCAAAAACATAATGGTAAGTTTTCAAGAATTAAAAATAATATACGCCTCTCATAAGAAAGTGCGATGCTTGTATTTGCATCATCCGTTAACATTTCATTCGAACGTTCAAGACTCTCATTGAAACGGATGTAGATTGCGGTGAATTCAAGGCTCACAAACCGTAAAAAGGAGGAACGAAAGAGGAATATTCTCTACAATATTAGAAAGAGTTCTATTCTGAAGAAATCGAGAAACCTAAATGTTGGAGTCGTGTACGACCAAAGCCGTAACTTTCAAAAGGGGAGATGGGAAATGTGAAGACTGTGACATGGCGATATAGCATGAGACGACTTTGCGGCTTGGCAACGTGTGATAAGGAGAAATCTCGTGGCGAAGACGACCGTAACAGCGCTATGTTCCATCCCCTTCTCTCACACCCTATCACTACACACTTTCCTCCTACTTCTTTTCTCCTCTTTTTCTCCTCCTTTTCTCCTCCTCTCCTCCTTTTCTACTCCTTTTCTCCTCCTCCTCTCCTCCTTTTCTCCTCCTCTTCTCCTCCTTTTCTCATTCTCCTTCCTCCACACGCCGTCTTGCTCGTCCCTTCTCCTTTCTGTGACGACTTGGTCTCATCACATAGAATCGCACTGTACCACCTTGAGATACGGACACCCCATCCCGGCCCATCCTCCGCCGCACGGACGGCCTCTCGCTTACTCGCTCCGCTCTGTCCCCCCGTCCCCTTCACGCCCCTCTCCTCAGCGCCGTCCCTCCACAGCGCGCCTCGCTCCACTACTCAATCCCCTCCCACTGCACGTCCCCCTCCACCCCGCTCCTCTACCTCACGCACATTCAGAACGTCCTGCTTCTCTCCGCTTATTTTTCTGATGCTTTACAAGAGTTAAGATTTGAACATAATTACAAGTATATTACTTGAAATTAACATAAGGAGGGTTATCCAGGACATATCTCTAAGTAACATTATACATTTTTGATCAATACTTAGGTTTTAACAATATAATAAAAACTAAAGTTTACTGATTTTAAAATAATTTCTTGAAAAATAATTCGTTATTTTGCCAGATTTTATATTCTAGCAGAAGGTCAGAAAGGTTGAGCGCAAGAAAATCTTAATGATGATTTTGTAATCCAAGTTTTGAAAAGTTGAATGGAAAGTTCTATTTGAATTTGTAAATTTCAAATAAACCACAGAGCTTTCAATGGAGAGAAGGAATTTGTTTTGAATTACTTCTAGTTTGTGAAAATTTGTTTTTGCACTTCCTCGCCAAATCTGGCGAGCGAAATTTAGAAAAGAGCGTAAGTCAAAGAATAATGTATTTGGAAATTGTTTCAATTCTTGTACTTAATTTCATATTAATAAAGGTATACAATTTTAGCATTTTATAGCCGTTTTATTGGCTATTGAAGTGATGTGATTTTTCCAGTTGGATCTGTGATCTATTTGTAGGCCTAAAAATTTTACGTAGGTGGAAGAAGTAAGCCATTGAATAGGCGAATTGGCTAGTTTTAGCAAGTCACGTACTTACAATTTTTAAAGTGATAAATCTTAAGCTTGACATTTAGCCGCTTCTTCTCGCCCTTGCGTCGTCTCATATAACCCCGTGCACCTCACTCAACCCCGCTCCCCTCCTTCGTCCCTGTCTTCCCCCCTTCCGCTCCGCTACACTCAGCTCTGCTCCTCAGCCCCC
>BOPP01000181.1:2569173-2580449 GCA_017312745.1 Gryllus bimaculatus
GAATTATTTGCAGAGCTAAAAATTAATCATGTACGTAGCACCGCTTTAACCGTCGGGCCTGGCCGTGCCACCGCGCTGACAGAGGGCCCACAAAGGGCGGGTGGGTGACGCAACTGGGCAGATGAAGAGGGGGGGGGCGAGGTGTTTCCGTAAATTTTTACTTTACGACTTTCCTATTCGTCCGATTTGCAGGATTGTCACAGCGTTGGATTCAGGAAGCATGTCGCTATCGCGCTATAAAGCCACATTTTTAAATTTGTTCTCGGAAGTTTGATAACTAATATTAAATTCGCGTTCTTGTTAGATTTTTGGAAAAAGGTCATCGTAGCGTAAATTCTATTTTAAAAAGGCGTCAAATGCAGTTTACAGATCAAAAATCGAACTATTGGTTCAGACGTTATCGGTAAAGTAAATTTTACTTATTTTGGTGGTGCCACGTGGTGGCTACAAATTGTACTAGTGTCGGGTCATTTAGCCTTAAGAGAAAATCTTTATATTTAAAATACTAAGGGTTTTATCTAGAAAGAAATTTCAGCTTATTATTCAACCAAATTTCAAGATATTTTGTAATAGGTGAAAGGTAACGGGCTCATATGTATTATTGCTTAGTATTATATTCGGTTTTATATTAATAACAAAAGAGTAAAATAATATCTTAATATAATTAGCATGAACTCTTATCCACTATCACTAGTTCAACATTTTCAAAATTTTCTGAAAAAAGATCCACATTTTTTATTAAATTCTGGTCTCGAATTGCGGAAAGGACCATTAAAAAAATGGAAAAGAATGGTTGAAATAAAGAATTTTTCGAAAATCCCATGAGTTTGAATTTGTTTCAGTGTCTTTCTGAAACTAGAGGATACACGAGAGACTTTTTTTAATAAAATTTGACCTCTAAAGATCGATTTGGAAATAAAAGATGTACAATTTTTCGAAAATTTTATGAGTAGATTTTGCATATTTTTTAATGAAATATAAGCAATTTTTAAACCATTATTTTTCTTAAAAAGCATTTAATTTTTTGTTTCCATTTCGCTCACTCATTCATTAAACAACGGTAAAAAGGTTGATGTTGGTCTCGTATCCGTCAAATACTCGAACACAACTTTTGAAAATTGCAAAATAACATTGCAAAACTACAAATTTGAAGATATAAAAACAAATAAGTGTCATGCAATTTCAGTCTGACGTTAATGAGAATTCTAAGCAAACATTTTCTTAAAAACCACCCCAAATTTTTCTTCAAACTTTGTCCATAGATAGAACAAGGAACGCTTAAAATAATGGTTAAAGGCGTATTTTCTGTGATGTTTGTGGATTTTTTTAAATTGCAAATTTAGAGATAATGCAATAAAGTATGTGCTGTTGTGCACCACTAGTTTCTGCCCCAATCCCGACGTGACGAGAAGAAAGTATAAAATGTGGTTATGGAAATATATTACTTTCTGCTATAATATATTTATGTTACGGCCTCTCCTACACAATTTTGTTCCTTTTTAATTTGATATTGTAGTCTCAGCAGCTGTCTGAGGAATCATAAATAATTAGTATTTTCTGCAATTTATTATCATTATCGCAAGAATCGCATATTCAAATAAACTCAACAAATCATTCATTTCTTTTCAGATTTCAACCCTACTTATTGGTTCTATCATCATTATCATCATCATCATCATCATCAATAGGGCGCGGATTTTAATGAAATGTCATTTCTTTCTTCTCACTTTTGAATAATGCCGTTTAGTATGGAAATTCATTTTATGTTATGACAAATTCCCCGTTTTTAAGTAATTTTTTCGCATTTTTCGTCAATTTGGCTAATAAGTAATTCTTTCATCGTTCATTTCATCAATTATTGTAATACATTTTTGCTAATTTCATCGATTTTAATATAATTTCAAAGGTACTTGCTTCAAGCAATATTTACGAGGTGCAACAAATATTCACCCCAGAATTCCTAATTAGCCTGTTTGATTTCTTCGCTCATATATTGTAATGTCAGCGGTTGTGAGAACTATGTACCCTATGTCAGATTTCAGGCTGGACTTCAGCAATTTTTTTTGTCAATCATTGACATTTTTTATGTTGTTGTAAATAATCAATCATTAGTCTGATACATTAATTGAAATACCAAAATGCCTGAAATATGAGGTGTCTCCAAATATTATTTTTATATCCTGTAAATTCTATGTATTATTCTTTGTTTGTTCTGGTAATTATTTTCTGTACCTCTTAAAATATTCATGAGTCCATTGTACTATATTAAGTGTGGCCACACTTCAGGATATTTAAAGAATTGTACCGTTATTTTTATCTTGATGGCTTGTTACTTATTTAATTTGCAAGTAGTAATTTATGTACTGTAGTTAAATTAAGAACTTTATATGCTTTCTACCAATACAGAAGTGTTCAGTAAGTAATTCAGTAAGTATGCTAAGTATATACTGCAAATTTAAGCCACAAAGCCTTGTATGTATTTACTTTTTGGTAAAAATGAATTTATCTCTGTACACCTTTATAACCACTATAGTTCACTACGCTACTACTAGAGTGTGGGCATGTCACACTCTTTATCGATTATTTTCTATTGTCATTTATATCCCTTCATAATATCCATAAGATTGTATCCATATAAGATCCATTTGTACATCGTATCAGATTTATTATTATTAATATCAGTAGAAGAAACAGGTATTTCACAAATTATTCGCCCAGCGTGGGGGAACAAAAGTATAAGTTTGGTGCTAGATATTTCACAGTACCTTGAATTAATTTTCATGTACGATTAAGTGCAATGCAGAATAAAATTTTTGTAATAACCCACAATTTTTAAGAATTCATAAAACATAGAATTGTTATTATCATTGCATATAAGTTTCCTACTTTCGCATATTTTATTCGCTACTTCTTTAAAACAATATGTCCATGTGAGTTTAGGAGTGAGTAGTATAATCAGATATCTCACAAGGCAATATGTTTATTCCACCTCTTTTTATTTTAATTAGTCGGAGAATTCAGGTATTCTTAATGTAAATATTATTTTATTGCGGATTTCAATGGGTCTATTTTTAATCTCCTTTCTGATCACCAGTTTTTGCAAAAACCCAAAAATATTAGTAGTTTTAAATCTGGCGACTTCAGGCTTTTGGATATTATTAAATATTTTAAAAATCCAAAATTAAAGATCTATCATTCAATAGCTTTCTGTTTGGGTCCCTTGGGATTTTGAAAGTATCTGTGTATTTCAAACACTGTTACCGAACATCGGTTTGGCCTTGTCAACGTGTGTATAAATTGGGCAACCCAGAAGCATTCTTCAACTCGATTACAAACGCCACCACATTTTAAACAGTTTTTAATTTTACGCATCGTCATACTGATCTATTTATGTCCACAAATGTGCGGTGCAAACAAAAACAAAACCCAGCGGTCAGCGTTAAATTTTTATTCAGCGTATTTAAAAAAAAATAATATTAATCGAATATAACTGATTGCATTGGACCAGTTCTTATTCCATTGCTTTTTATTACCACTGTTATTCCCTCATTTTATTTCCAATTTCATTAGTGACTGAAATAGTTAAAAGCCCAATTGTATTGCAACGAATTGCAAGGAAATTTTTCCCGCAATTTATCAGAATTATTTATAAGATTCAATTTTACTGGAACAGAATCTAATAAATATGAATTTTCTAAAGATTAAAAGGAATATTACAATTCATATGCATTGCCGTCTATTCAAGTCCTTTCATTTATCACTTCTTAATGCCTGATATTTTGGGACTCATATTATTTTAGTAAATAAACTCCTACCAAAATGTATTTTGAAGTATTCCTGTGTAGTGGATGTAAAAATAAATCAAATAGTAAATAATAAACGTATAAAACTTAAACAACAACTCTTTCAACGATTTCCATATTCCTTAATTGAAGAACTTTCGTTTTCCATCATTATTTCATTAAAATGACATACAATGCATGCTATAAAATATATTCGCTGATACCTCACTAATGTGGGAGGAGATTAAAAACTCCATCCAAAAAACGATGTACAAATTTTTATGAAAAGTATTATGTGATAACAAGAATTTCACAAATTAAAACTACTTTCAAATTCTTTATTTAAAACTAATTTCTTAAATTTTCATAACTACTTTTTATTTTAGTTGTTCCATCTATCCATGCCGCGGTGAATACAGGTTTACATACAAATATCAGTGAGAATTATTTGTAAGATTTGAATGTTCAATTCCAACCGAAATTCTTCCAATTGTAAACTTAGTTTGCCATAATATCCGGTGCAAAATGTGTCGGAGCAGAGGGCAGACGCAAGACGGGAGCTCAGAGCCTTTCCTGCCCGAGGGTGCCCGCTAGTGGGAGGGAGATTCCGGGCTGAGAAAAGCCCGCAAGCCGACTGGTAGGCCGGCGCCTCATCACCGCCACCTCCCGCGATAACAACATGCTCTACAATTACGGGACTAATGTCCTTAGCAGTCGACGCGCCCGGAACCACTAATCGATCGACCAGCCAGTCGAGCAACGGACCTGGGTGGAAGCGGGGGAAGGCGAACGCTCTCTCCCTCACCCTCACATGCACACCCGTTGTTCCCACGTATTCATTACGAATGCGACTGGAATCCTGGCCTGGCCCGGGCATAGCGGCGCGCAAACGCCACCCGTCATCCGAGAGCAGCTCTTCCAGCGCGAAGGCCCGGAAGCGCCGCCCGGGGCTCTTACACTCGCTAATCGCGCGTGCGACGCGCAGCCCACACTCCATGACGTGGCGCCACCCGCCGCGTGGCAACGGCGGCCGGCAGCACGCGAGTGGACGGCAGGGGGGGGGGGGNGGGGGGGGGGACGCGGGCCACGTCGGAGAGGCTGCGTTACTTGCTTTCTCTCTTGGCTAGAAGTTGGTTCCTTCTAACCAAGGTAGTTCAGAATAAATGTTAAAAGTACTTGAGCGGGTTGGGGTTCAAAATCATTACATTCTGTGAATGAACAGGCATTGGAGTTCACGGATTTACCCACGTTTATAAAGGTAAATTAGAATAAATGATAAATATTGGGCGTGCAGGTGACCAAAATTGTTACTTTCTGATGATACGCAGGTGGTAAAGTTCAAGGAGTTTACCGCGTAATTTTTTTGACATCTCACTCTTCATCAGTAGTATTCTTCCTGTATTGCATACATGGCCAGAAGACTTGCGCCACGCGGGGAGAAGAACAGGGTGGATTATGTAGCTTCTCTGGAGTTTCTTTCCGAGTCTCCTTTGGTGAAATCTACTTCCTTCATTGAGTGCGGACTTGAGATTGCCCTGAGCTGGCCTCATAGCATGGTAGATGTAGTTGCATTGTTGTCTTACTATAGAGTCGGCAGATGTAGTCAATCCTTTGTAAATCTCTTAAATCCACATATTTAAACATTCTTTGTCTTTTTTCTGTCGGCTACAGAGGGATTCAGAATGTACTAGGGAATGTACAGAATGTACTTCAGAATGTACTATTGCTTTTCACACGTCGAGCAGCAGTGAGCAAATACTTATCTAAACGTATCGTTAAAAGCGTTGGATTTCTTCTACGTAGCCGTTGGCTCCTCCCTCTTCCGACGGGACATAAGAGAAGCATTTTCAGGAATCACTTTTGCTACCCTTCCTGCGTGGACCCTATAGCCTCGAGTCGGAGCGAAGACGAGGCGACGGGAAACGGAGGGGTTCGACCTCCTCGGCAACAATAGACGGCGCTTGTTCGCTAATGAAGGCCGTCGCTCGCCGGTCGGAATAGCTAATAAGCAGCCAAGTTGTCGATGTCGAAAGCGACTCCCTGCTTGAAGGGATTCAACGCGGGTCACGGGGCTCGTACGCACGGCAGGCCGAAATGTCTTCTCAGAGGTAAGCAGGCACGCTCATATTGTTTGCGTTTTATTGTTTCGAAATCAGGTGAATAGTAATGTAATAGGCACGAGAATGTAGAATTAAATTCTATTCATTAACGAGAAAGTTAAGCTGAGTTGACGTTAGGAGCCGAGAGAACGACTTTTTCCGAACGAATAAAATATATTTACTCGTAAATGGTTTCTAAGGTTCGGAGCATGCTTAGTATGCACTGCATGTGCTAAGATATCCGTAACATTATTTATTATGTTGTGTTTGAGAATAAATGCAAATTAGCAATAATACTATTTAAATTTCTATGAAAGGGCTACAGATGTCTCTGAAATTCACAGGCAAGATATGTCACACGATATTTGTGCAAGTGTGGACCCCAAACATTGCGTTAGTGGTTAGATTCATTAGTGATCTGGAGGAACTGGAAACCCATGACCTGCATTCGGTAAAGAAAAGCTCTCCCATCTTGTGCCTGATGTTGGGGTTGAAATGATGAAGGCGACGATAGCAACACCTGGGAGTAGAATATGCCTACTAATCATTGGGAGTTCACGTGCTGCTCTGCAACACTGGAGTCGCGTGACTGCCTTTCTCTCATGCTGTGGGCTTCCCCGAGCACTGATGTCGCGCTAATTATGAAAGGGCTGCAGACACTTCCTGGTCGGCTGACTGCTCTCGGACAGTTCTAATGCTCTTTGCAGCTTATAAAGCACCAGTTAAGTCTTGTGTTGTAGGGGAAAATATCATTGCGATGTCAGTAATATGCTGCAGCCTTGTCTTACGCGTTGATTTATAACAATTTCCTGCGAACATTTCCCTCCAATGACAATGATAGCTTTATTATTTTCATATACTTCACGGTTTCTTCGTATCAAATGTATGGGTTCTTTTATACATGATGTTCCAATGTTAAATTCTTAGATATATTAAAAGCTTTGACATAGACTATGAAGGCTAAGTGCATCTCTAATTTAAATTTCCTTCTTTTTTCTATAATTTGTTTAATAGTGAAAACATCGTCAGAGCAAGAGCATCCTGACTTTTCAGAAATCAGTTTGTTCTTCTAATAATAGAGCTTCTGAGATATTTTAACTTTCTATTAACTAAAATTATTACTAAACTAATTACTAACTAATGTTATGTAATGATGAGCGAAAAACAGCGTATTTTCGGTAGAAAAAAATTCGAGCACTGATAACGAGAAGTGGATAAATCCAGTTGCTAGATTAAGAAAGAAGTCCTCTACCACGTGGAGAAGCCAGAATCCCTGATTTGTTGGTTCTTGAGACCAAAGTTCGATTGACGGCAAAACGTCCGTCCGTCTGTGCGCCTGTCCGTCGTTTCCGTCTGTGGTCAACGCTGGCGGCTAAACTTTTCGGCCGATATTCTCCAAAATTGATATTTCTCAATCGATCTAGCCGATACGGCGGCTCCTGTATTTTTAACCGATATCTTAATTGTTGAGGGTACTGTGCATGAAGACCCCCATATATTAACAAAAAAACGGCTCCAATTTTTTATTAAATTTTATTGTTTAATAGCGCGAAACTTTTAAAAGAATGGTGCAGATCACATTTTTGCTAATATCCGCGATTTTTCAAAAATTGCAACAAAAAAACTACAAAATTGACGATAGAAGTTTTTGGCTCAGACAAGTCTGTTGTACAAAATTAGGCCTTTAAGAAAGGTCACATACATGCTTTTGTAAAAGTTAGTCGGTTTTGCGTAATTTACGCTTGAAATTTACAACAAAATGTCTCAAAAACCGCCCAAAATTATTTCTTTAAATTTTCTTCACATATGTAATAGGGGTGGTAAGAAGTAAAGTGCTAGTCCCATTTTCGGGTATTGCTCGTTTTTTCGACGAGCTATGAGCCTTGATCGACCAGCGGTGACCCATCCTGTCAGCCATGAGATAAGGGGTTCACGTGGTTAGAAGCACGAAGACATCCCTTTGCTGTAAATTCTGGTCTTCATAACCTTAGAGTGGGCTTCGTCATCGTCACACAGCAGTAGATACATTTAAAGAAAAGCGCCCAGTTATTATTTGCCCTGATCGGAAATCGAACCTGGGACTGCGTCGTGGAAAGCGAGAACGCTAATCAGCCACCGAGGAATTCGTCCTCAAAGAAAAAATCTACATAGCGCCTTAGAAATATTTTTAAAGTATATTTTTTCTTGACAACTATGTTGCCTGATTGACAACAACAATATTATTACTTCCAATAAGACAGTTTCTTGTCTACCTCTTGACCTACATTGACAAATAAAGAGAAAATATTTACTGCATCCGAAACTAGCAGTATCTATGCAGTACCCAAAAACATTTAGATCTTCCTCTGTCGAAGTTCATTAGTGCCCGAAAAGAGGAGAAATCGTTCTGTGATTACGAGTGTTATTGTGATGTGAAGTATATGCATATTCGAGAGTAAACTGCATACTTGAAATTCTCTGCTTAGAAACTAGTACACAGGCCAGATTTTTTTTAAATGAAAAAAACAATAATCTAATTGCAAGGTTTCTTTCATGAAATATAAGCCTTTCCACATTTCACAGACCTGGAACACAAAAGAATTAAATGGAACGTGCCCCTTTAAACATCATATTAATTTACTAGCATATCTTCATTAAAAGATCAAAGGAAAATTATACAAACTACTTTTTACGACCAGATTTTCGTTTGAAGGACAGTGAGAACTCTATATACGACCACCCTCTTTTTAATTCAATTTTTTTTATCGACACAAGATATATAAAAGGAATGGCTTTAGGAATTTGGTTTTTATGTAGGTTTTACTACTTTCCCCTCGAACAAAATATTCTCTACTTCGCTCAAAATTCCAACCTCAGATTTCTCACTGTATAGTTTTCAATGTCGATTTCAATTAGTTCAAAACAAATACAACTCACGTAAAGTAACTTTGAAGATATTCGCAGAGCTAAAAGGATTCATTATTTTATTACATCACGCAAAATGCAATATACTTCAAAATGCATTTAAGTAAATAAAATATTTTTCTAGTAATCTCTTGATGTCTCTAGTCTTTGTATTCATGAAAGCACCAATAAAACAGGAAGCAACAGCAGCGTAGTTGTAGATAATGATGAACAGTGTCAGATCCTGAATTTAAAACTTATTGGTTCACCAAAATTAAGCCGGAGTTGTTCACAAAAACGCGTGGCACAATTGCCCAATTGTCTCCATCAATGAACCCATCGCCCACTACCTATAGCGCGAGCCGCATGTGCATAATGTATGACGGTCATTTGCATGCTCCCAGTTCTTTGGTATCTTGGCCAACATCGTTGTGTTATACGGAGCTCTTTCCTTCGTAGGCCTCCGCTCGCTTGCTTTTACTTTTACATTTTCACTTCCAGACAGCAAGTAAATCATCATCAAGCAAGTAAATCAAAGTTTACGCACGGATCATTATAGCCTTTCAGGCAGTTCAAGAAAAACGTTATGCGTTTATAACTCACGACATAAATTATGAAATTAAAACATTTAAGAACTGGATGTAACTAAATATATTAAATAGTGTTATTTTTAAAATGGAAAATGGTCTAAGTGTAATGAGCCGCCATTGTTAGCTAAATGCAAAGTCAGGTTGTTGTGCCCTGTGTGACTATTGTATCAAGAGTGGAAATAAGGAGTAAACAAAAGTTCCGGTTACGATGGAAATGGCGAGACATTGGAACGGCCATGGTCAAAGAAGGTGTGTTTGCTGAGTGTTGATTGAGCTGAGTTGCTGAGTGTTTGCTGATTTCTGGGCGCGGCAAACTCCCGAGGTAATTCGTCCGGTAAGTGCATTGTATGTGTGTTCCTATCGAGGTGTCGGTGATCTACGGAGGTGGCAGTAGTCCTCGGGAGGTGGTGAGATCCGGTGCCGACCTGGTGTGAGGGTTTTTCGCCAACCAGGTGTCTCCCATCGGCGTGACGCCACCCTAGCTAGGACAAGCTCTATGCTCCCGAATAGTCTTCTGAGGAGTGTGATAGTGTAATGCATGTGGTGTGAGAAAGAATGAGCATAGGTCAAGGAAGAAGGAAATATCGCGCTCGACCCCAGGCCATTTTGTAAGGCTTCGGCATTCACCTGGCGTTGATCGAAGAAACGACCAATCAGAACGCCGGCCGCTAGTGTTCTCCAGGAAGCGGAAGAATTAAACCTGGCTAGTGTCGAAAATCCAGCCACCGCAGAGATTCAAAACCTAAGGACCTCCCGGTCCGAGACACAGCAGTGACAACAGTTGAAGCCCTGAGCCACCGAAGCCCTTGCGAATACTGAAGGCGCAGAGTGAGCGCTGACGAATGGTTGAGACATGGATGTAAAGAAGGTTGCGGGAGACAACGGCAATGGCGGCACGGAAGCTTGACGTGGGACTATGGTAGCTAGACTGCATATCGAAGAAAGTCGAAGGCGGTACCATACCGCGTGAGCGACTGGTCGACTGAAGGGTGATTGAAATGTCGTGGAAAGTCGGCTGAGGGAAGAAAGAGGAAGAACGTGATGCGATAACGGGACAGCGATGCCAAGTTGAAAAGATGACTGATGAAAGAAGAAGTAATTCAGGGACGATCGGAGCGTCGACACAATGGGAGCGACAAAACTAGAGATAAGCTGCATTTAAAGGTAACATAAGATAGTGTAGGTGAGAGTGGAGGCGGAGGCGAAGGCGAAGGCGAGGGTGGAGATGAAGGTGAGGGCAGAGGCGAGGGTGGACGAGGGCAGAGACGATAATAAGGCAAGGATTAGGGTGGAGACGAAGGCGAGGCAAAGGAGAGGGGTGCAGACGAGCGAGAGAGTGCAAGCGAGGGCCCGGGCGGAGGCGACAGGTTTCCCTGGACGGCGGGGGAGCGGGGAGCAGCAAGGTAGGCGCGAAGTTGCCCAACTGCCACGTGAGCGCCCAGACGAGCGCGGGGGGAGGGGGCTCGCTCGCTGGCTAGTGCGCGGGCGAGGACGCGGGCGAGGAGCTCCGCAAGTTACGGCGAGCGCCGCAACTTCCGCTAACGCGGTTAGGGGCACGCAGGCGGCACGCGACCGGCCGCCGCCGCCAACCCCTTCCTGCGCCTTACTGCGCGGGCGGCCCGGCGTCTTATTGGATGAGCGGGACGCGCGCAAGGGCGCCGCTGCAGCCACCGGCGCAGGGCACTGGAGGCGGAGACGGCTCTTCTGAGCGACTGGTATGGAAGTGCGGCACAAGCACGGATGAAACAGAATGTAGCATAAACATATTACGCTCATTTTCATCTCATTTTATCAAATCGTGCAACTTTTACGTGTCAACGGATAATGAACATATTACATAATACTGATAATTCAATGCACTATATTTTCCAACCATTAGATTCCGATTGTCAATATTTATAGCTGAAATATTGTAACGTATT
>BOPP01000181.1:2602256-2612736 GCA_017312745.1 Gryllus bimaculatus
AAACAGTGTTTCTCGAGCTATTTTTAACTCATGATTCTATGGACTTTAAACGTTATTCAACCGCACGGCTTACGGAATGGCCTTCGTCGGTTGATGTGATGCGCCGTCCTCCTCGCAAAAGGGATCCGTCTGGGTCCTCCTGGGTGTAATTTGAGAGCCTACTCTCCGTGTAAGCTTTGAAGGGTTACCCGATTGTTACTAATTATACAGACGCTATCGGAGAATCCTATATCTGCTCTAAATATTTATCGCATCGCGGACTTCCCTCGCTAGGCTTGGATGCAAACCTCAATTCCCACTACTATTTAAAATTAATAATTTAATTCATTAATTATTTTATTATGAATTTATATATTATATATAATAAGTTATTATTAAAATGCATAATTCTATAAATTCCCACTACAAGAAACGAACCTCATATAAAAACCACGAAACCGAAATAAAGCTAAGCAAAATTTATGCCACCACAACAACAGTAAATTTGGATTGTTGGTGAGGTAGATACCTTTTTATTATGATGAAATAAAATAATTGATGAATTAACATATTTTAGCAAAAAACCCACACACACGGACACAATCATACACGTTCAACAACACCCCCAACACAAAACACGCAGCCTTCCATGCGATGGTGCATTCGAATTAATTTCCATACTATGTCCCCAGGAAAATACAAAAAAAGGAAATAAACACCATTAAAACATGTAGCCAGAATGAATGGATACGACGCAACATGATTGACAAATTAATAGATCAAAAAACCAATACACTCAATATCCGCAAAACACACCACTCTCACACCAGATTGACAGAAGCACTACAGCCACGTACCGTTACAATCCCATGTAGTATAGGACCCCTTCTCTGAAAATGCCTTTCCACACTCAATACTTCGCGTCTAAAAAACTTCTTTCCAAACAACACTCATACATTATATAAAACAACTATCCAACCACTAAAAGACACCAATCCCCACCTACATCCTTATGCGCAGTCTTGCCTCTACGTGCAAACCAATGCAATGCCATATACTTAGGACAAACAGGCCGTAAAGTTCACAGAGAATCCCAAAGAAACAGAACAAGCATGGAAAAAATTAACTCTACCACAGTCCTCACACTTGCGGATCACCTAAATTTTAAACAAAACACACATTTGATTTAAAACACATTAAATTTTCCGAATTCTAGAAATTGAGAACAGGTACTGGCGAAGAGAATAAAATTAGAAGCCCTACATATACCACAACGCCCATCAAAAACAGAACATTGACATGTCTAAACCAACAAATCCCTGAACTCTCTTCACCTCTGCTAAAGATTAAGAACAAAGTGATACACCCCTAACCCACCCCAGCCCTAACCTACTCCACTAACCGGTCGCTCGCCCGGACCGTCTCTCAGAGCATCCACCAGCACCCCGCGTGTTTTACGACCCTTACCCGCACCCCACCCCTCTTTCCCGCCCCCTTCCCCGCTGTGCCGACCTCGGCTGTGCTCTTAAACAAGGACAACACGCTCAAAAAATCGCAGAAACTTTGTTTTCGGCCCAGAAGCTGCCAAAAGGTCTGTAACGATCCAGTTTTGCACGCATCTTGCATACAATAAACTACAACCTGTTAATAATATTTGTATTTCACATTTTAGCTCTGAGGCAATGACCGCACGCGATCGAAATGATCATAAGCTGAATTAAAATATTGATACCTGACAATATCTTTATTTATTTACCACAACAAATGTAACTGTTATGAAAACAATGCAAACATTTACCTATTTAAAACTCAAATAAACAATACTGATTAGCCTACACTATTATGGATTAACCACACAAATATTTACCCACAATATAAATCTATTATCGCAAAATACCAATTTCATAATGTTATACTATGTGAACGCCTTGAATGCTTCCGTATGATATAGAATTCGCTTCTATATACTAAAGCTAAATTTTCAACGCCCTCCCCTAATCAATTCCATGTTAAAGACACCAGGCCTTGCCGTACCTCGACAATACGATTCTCGTCTAGTATCCAGCATGGTACGCCTAAATGTTTATAGTTCGTTGCGATGCTACGCGGGTTCCTTGGATTTTAACATTCTAGATGTATCCATTGTATTACATTCGTGTTGCATCCTGGTATTTCACAATAAATACGGTATTTTTTTCCCTAGATTCTCAAATTACCCGTTAAGTTTTGAAAAAATAAAAGAATAGAGCAATATAGAGTATTGTATGCCATCTTATAGAGTGAATTTAGTAGAATCCCTACTAAAAGTTTCAAGAAAAAATTTAGAGCCGTTTTTGAGAAAATCTTGTTTTCCCATTTTTTTAAATAACATATTGCACTCAATATTGCGCGAAAACTACTAAAATTATCAAAAAAATGTACATTACCTAAATGAATGATCTCACACTGAAGAAAGAAATTTTATTTTAAGTAAAAATCGCTCTCTTCAGTTTTGTAGTGGTAGGAAGGTGCCCTAAAAATTTCAAAGTTTTGAATATATCTAAAATTCAAAGTTACCCCTGAAGATAAGACTTACCCCACCTTTAAAGTGAATTTTACTCTATTTATACAAGTGATTTAAGGAAAAATTTGGACATTTTCAAAATTTTGTCAAAAAAGTTTCAGAGGGGTTCATCTAAAATACCCCCAAATTTTGAAGAAAGATTTTCAAAATTGCAGCGTTTTGAGTGGAACCAGATCAACCGAAGAATATCCATTTTGGAAACAATCGTACGCATGGTTTAGGCGCTACTGGTGTTCACAGGCCGACAGTGGGACGGACAGATTGTTTTGCCGTCAATTGGCTTTTCGCTATCAAGGATCCACAAAACGGATTCTGGCTACTCCATGTATTAGAAGATTTTTTCTTTATTTAGCAATTGGATTTATCCTTTTTTCCTGGCCGGCAATGAATTTTTCTGCCGAAAATCCGCCGTTTTTTCGCACAGTATTACATATTACTCCGCATATACGTATGTATACGGGAATATAAAAAGTATCTTTTGACATATCAGTATTTATTGAATTCAGACTTAATTATCTGTTGTATCAACATATATTGGCAAAACTACACATCAAAGGAATTATTTAACATCTAAGAGCCAACATTCTTCATCTGTGAACTAACGTTTTCCAGTTTTCCTGCTTGAAAGGCTTATCCCAGTAGTTCATTTCCAATCAATGAAGCCAAACTTCAGGATATTCGCAAATGCTGAAGTGCATTCCTGAAGATGATTATAAACAAGAATGTTACCAAATCATTGAGGCACGGAAAACGAAAAGACTGTAAAAGGAAAAACCTTCCCTCTGAGATTTCGTTAGTAAAGTACCGCTGTGCTCATTTTGCACATGTTGCCAAGAGAAATGTTAGCCAACAGAAGGTACCTTTCTTTCTTCCCAATATTTTGAAATAAATTCGAATACTTTAATGTGTTACTATATTAATTTATTATCTATATTTTATTTATGATGAATGTTAGTTTTCAATATAATAAATAAATAATAAATAAATAAATACAAAATACATGAAGTGAAATAAAAAATGCATTAAGTAAATAAATAAATAATACCTTAAGTAAAATAAAAATAAATTAAATAAAAGTGTGAAAGAGGGCAGTTCTCATCACGTGTCTATCTTGGAAGAGGCATCTTAGGATCCTTTTGCTCGGAAGCCCGCTCTTTGTGAGTACATCCCCTGCCCTCTTGCACCGGGCGCCCATCTGCGGTCACGAGAGGATGCAAGAAAGCGAAGCAGGGCGAGATTGGCCGGAAACGCTTGAAACTTGCCCTCGCAGCTGCCCGTCGCGGGCGCCACGTCACGACGCGACAGCCCCTCGGCCATTCCTCAGACGACGCCAGGCCCACCCTCATTGTTTTTCTGCCGGCGGAGATGAGAGAGAAGAAAGCGGGCGTGGACCGGAGGGAGTTGGTGATAGCGGAGATGGAGCCGGAGAAAGCGAGGACGGTGGTCGAGGTGGAGGCAGAGAATATGGCGGAGCGGGGGCGGAGGCGGAGAGAATAGAGATGTGTAGGGGTCAGCTGTGGAGGTGAGGAAAGTGGAAGGCGAGGCGAAGACGGGAGAGGAGGAGAGGAAGGCGAAGGAGGGAGAGGACCACAGAAGTGGAGAACGCGGAGGGCGACAATGGAAACAGCAGGGGAGGCCGGTCGTCGCCGATGGAACGTCACGGAGACGCCCGCGCAGACGGTCGTCGAGCCAGAGGTGAAGATGCCAGGGCCTGAGAGAGGCAGTGGCAACTACGCGGGAGGTGGCGGTGGCACGAGAAAGTGGCGTAGGCGGCGGAGGCCGCTAAAGTAGTTGAAGCGGTGGGGGCTGCGGAGACGGCAGAAAGGGGGGGAGGCAGTCGAAGGCGGCGGCAGGGAGCGGCGCCGCCCCATCTAGTATCTCGTGATGTATCGCCCCGCGCGAAGCGTTATCTCGTTAACCTCGCGTCGAGGCGCCGCCCCGCCGCCCCGACGCCGGTGCGGTCACAGCCTCCTCAAGGGCCCTTCTCAAAGGTCAGCATCAATGGAGCCGTGTTACAGGGGAATAATACACCACAAACGTTGCATAAAAATGGGAAAATACAATGATTCTGATAAAATGTTACAAATTACTATTGAATTGTGTACTTTTCATTACTCAATTTTGTAACGAAGTTTTAAAACAGCAATTATTAATGATTATCATTTTTTAATATAATCGTCCGTAGCAAGGGTCTACAAGAAAAATTGACATGAATACTTTAAATACATTATAGAATTTCTTAACATCTCTTAATTTTCCCCACTTACGGACTTGATTGGATCAGGCGTTAGAACAGGTGGGCACTAGCAAGGACTAGGTTGTCACACTACATTCGTGAAGGTGTGGAGAAATAAATCAATGTCAAAATCAATAACTTTCCAATGTTTTAGTTACACAAATAAATGCACACAAGTTTCATACACATTGGTCTCGCAAAAAAGTCTCCTTACATAGGCAAGTATTGCAATCCTGGTAGTTTCAAAATTAATTAAAAAGCAGCTTTTAATTTGCATTAATCAATGTACTTTTTACCTCTTGTTAGTATCCTTATTTGTTTTATACATTAGCAGGTTATCTCATTTAATTGTTAAGTTTACCTTACGACAGACGAGCTAAGGAAAATTGCAAGTTTAAGCTGTAAAGAAAGGAATATAAATACTTTTTTCATTTATTTCACCAGATTGGTAGAACTAGCACATTACAGGTGAGTATTAGTTTTAATTAAAATCAATAGTGACTCGAAGTTACAAGTAACTGTAAATTAGCGCTAGCATACCCCTATTTCTGATCAAGGATATCCCCTCTGGGTACCCCTATGTTGTTAATTTTGTGGCATTAAATGTAACAAGAAAGTAAGCAAGGTATAGAGAGAAGTGGTGCAAAAATGTATCTAGCTTATGGGGGACGAAACAGATCGTTTGGGATACGGGATTTAATTCTTGTAGGAGCGACGCTGGTATTTCCGAGGATAAAGTGGCTGATGCAAGGGACAGTTTGGAGGTTAGAAAAAAATTAGACAACAGTTAGGAAATGTAATTTGTAATTGATTATATGTCTAATTCTCTATGTAGTTGTCTATTGGTAATATACTATGGGGCATTGGTAATTGTACGAAAAAATTTATTTTTATAACAGAAGAAGTTGCACCTTCCCAGATTGGGGCTGTGTACGTTATTGAGAGTATTAGGACTGATTTGTAAAGAAACAAAGAATTTTCAATTTTTAGAGCAGAATTTTTGTTAATAAGGTGATATAATTTGAGTAGGGCTGCAGAAGTTTTATTCAGCCTATGAATAATATGTGGTTTCCATGTGAGACGAATACCCAGTAAGACGCTTAGGTATTTGATTTATTTATTACAAAAGGTCCCATGTAATCGGGTAATTATTTACTTTTAAAGAGGGAAGGATATTTGTTCTTCACAAGGTAAACATTTTGATTTCGCGTTTTGAGGGATTCAGCTATAATGCCCATTTTTTGTTAATTTAGAAAAAGTATGCAAGTCTTATCGCTGGTCATTTATTGCTTCAAAGATTGAGTCGCTGGATGTTAAGATTGCTGTATCGTCAGCATAGAGAGCTGTAGTACAGTTTGATAATTCAAGGATGTTTGCCATGAAGATACTAAAGAGGGTTGTAGAGAGTGGGGACCCTTGAGGAACGCCGGCTAGAATAGGGGTAGGTAAAGATAGGGTATTGTTCATAATAAATAAATCTTGAATTAATAAATATATGATAGACCAGTCAGATGGCCGAGATCGTTAGGGCAGTAGTGCCCAAATGAAATGATTGGGCATGGGTGTATTTGGGTATGTCTATATGTGTGTGCCGTCCTTTCAAGCTTCACTATCACCTCATCCATATCCCCAGGGCTAACAACCTTGGGGGATCAAAATCGGGATTCAGCTAAAATAACCCAGTAAGGTACTTGCACTTGCTGATGCACTCGTCGTCCGAGTTGACATATACGCAAAAAAAATGAATGATAGAAATGAATTCTAGAAAACTAAACATCACAGACTGATAACAGAGCTCTTTCATGGCCACTAAGTACAAGTCGTCCTCGCCGTACGAGGAACGTATTGTGCAGTGGGTCTCATATGTGTCACGCACTCGCGTCAGCTAACGAGCCGTGGAAGTGCCTACGCAGAGGGCCCACTGCGTTGCCATGCAATGAAGTGCATTGAATTGATGCCTTATTTTACGTGGCGAGACTCAAGCCATAAAGTCTGCTCCTCCGTCTGACGACGCATATTTTGCTACGCTCCTTTCAGCAACTAGCAGAGAAAGGAGGTATTTCTTGGGCGAATAAAGGCGACTTGAATTTACCTCAGAGGTTTCATTTAGGCTTGAGGATCATTTAAATGCATTAAATCTACTAACATGGGACAGCCGGCTTTACTTCCCCTCCGAAGGAAGGCGTACGCACTTAAAGATCCAGAAAATACAAATTTGAATCCGCGAACTTGGGTATAACGGTCCGATGCGCTAAGCGTTGCACCATCGCAGCTGCAGAATAAGTGGGATCAAAAAAGAGCCCACTGCACAGTGCCAAACTAACGTCCACGGAAAGATCGGTACGTTACTGAAATTATTGAAATACACATTTCTGCCTTTGAAAAAAATGTTAGAAATGACACGACATTTTGTTATCGAAACGGTAGGTAAGAGGGTAACGATGCCAGGGGTAGCCACGTGAGTATCAATGTGAGTAACACTTCAAGCACAAAATTCGGCAATTAAGAACTCTATTCAGAGAATTTTCCGGCAAGCCTTGTGTTCAACTTCTTTCGAAGATATGTTAGAAGATCAGAAAGTAAATACAGATGCATTGAAATGTGACGCAAATATACGAACACTTCATCGCTTCCTGTGACTGCCTATCCTGACAGAACGTCATTGCTTCTGCGCTTACATCAATGTGGTAACTTGCGATACTGCAAAGCATTAATGAATATTTTATTGCCTACTACGTCTGTAAAAGGTCTATATACTTGAAGGGGTTGCCCTCGCTCTTACGACAGCGCCTCAAAACGCTGACGCGTGACATTCGTGGGGATTAACGTATTTAGGAATAACAGCGAAGAACTGTGAGTTAAAATGATATGGTGCCAATAATTAAATGCCTGAATCTTCGAACCAAGATTACTTAAGAAGTGTACAGATAACAAATATCATTTGGAGCACAAAGTTGACGATGTTAGTGTATTAGCCTCATCAGGATATTATTAAAAGTATGCAATTGAATTAAAGTATACTTGTATATTGAGAAATATAAATACCTACAGTTCGTTCTATTCAGGGCTACTGAAAACGAAGGAGTATCGTCCAAACATCAGACTTCTTGCTTACAGCGTTCTGCGCGCCATCTGTTAGTGAAAGCAATAACTAAAGTTTTACTGACTCATATTGAAAAATATGATTCTTATTCTAGTGCATCATCTGTTCTATTTTCCATGTCTCTGCTTAACAATAACAAAATAAAAGAAAATAATGATATACGAAGATAAAGATACATTCCAATTTATATTACATATTATATTTGTCAGTTGACTAACAATTACACTGGTTTACCGATTGTAAAACGAGGACGAAGGACGAGAAATTTTGTTACGATAATTGTTCAAGAATTTCATTTTCAAGTCATGTTTCAATACAATATTATTTCTAGACAAGAGTTCTCAGAAATAAGTCTTGAATAAAACCGACAACAGATATACTTTTTATGTACGACTAAAGGAGAAATTAGTAGTGAGAACGAAAGAGAGACCGCAGTCGAAACTCGGAGAACAGTCTTCTGATAATTTGCTCGTCACAAATATTGCCTATAAAACCTCTAATACGCAGCCATCAGGAAAGGTGTGTGTTAAAATGATCCATTAACGTGTCGATTCTCCGTGAAATCACTGCGAACGTGCCTTTTCATCGGACGTTTCTGCGACCCGATGGAAATGGAACAGCTGCGACCGACTGCCGCCCCCGCCGCGGCGCGGCGCCGCCCGTTCGTCCCCATTGTTTTCCTGAAATACGCGCGGCCCGGCACGCACTTTCGTCGCGTCCAAGCACTTTATCTGCGGACTTTTATTTTCATTCATCATTTTCTCTTTCTTTCTCCGCCCTCGAACCTTTTTATAGCGCTCTCGCTCCCTTTATAGAGACGTCGATGGCGCCGGGGACCGCTATTTGCGACGCGCTTCAAGTTACGATCGCCATTTTTATCGACTGCGTCGTTTGGGTCGCGCGCGACGCTCAATGGTTCTTGCTCCGACGACTCCCGGAGTCGAGTCGAAGGAATCGCGATTCTTCCGTCTGCGCTTTCAGACTTTCAAGACGGCTGCGACTGACCCGTAGCCATCATGCCGGAAGTAAGGTCAGTCGCAGAGTTTCCGATATGACGTATAATGTTAGCGCGTAGTGCAAAAGAATGTGTGATAACCTTTTGAAAGATGGAAGTTTCTCACTGCGATGTCTTAGTGTTCAGACTCGATATTTTCAAGACGCCTTCAAGAAAAGTTTCGGATGCAGGCATTTAATGCATGTTCCAACTTCCCAATCCAGAGAGTGAAAATGTTTGTTAACATAGTTTCATGTCGTTCGATATTCATTATCAAAGACTAATGTAACGAGGCCGGTTTACAAATTCTGGAACAATACTACCAGTATCTACAGAGAATATAGTTGAATAATATGTTTTTAAAAATGTAATTGAAATGTTTTATAGGGGAGACCGGGGCAGTTTGTCACACGAGTTGGTTGTCACAAGTATCCATTCTCAGACGATATTGCTTCCTACCGACCTAAACACAAAACCAGAGTTCAGTCACAAAATTCCCAGGTGGTGTACGCGGTTTTGAGTTCCTGGCAATAATTTTCTAGTTGTTATTGTTTTTGTGTTTTTTCGGGCGTAAGTATTCATTTATTGACCTTATTAATTCAAAGTATTCATTCAAATGCCCTTACAGATGAGTCTTTAAAGTAATATAACTCTATCTCGTTATTTTCGCAAAATTTTCTAAATTTCCTGAAGTCTTCAATGTTACTTAATTGCACTTTAAATTTATTGTTACTGTATTTGACTTTAAATTTTTTCCATTTTTCACAATATCCTCTTTAAGCAGTTTATAATTTAGCAATTCATCTTCCTTTATTGTGAATTTGAATAATAATTGGGGGAGTTTTACTGCTTTAAATTCTCTATCATTTTCCTCTACGTCATCTTAAGATTCAAATGTGTTTCCTGCAGGTAAATAATTGCTGATCACATTGATATCATTGTTAAAAATGTGTGTATATTTTAATCTTAGCTGTTTTAAAAATATCTGGAAAAATTCCTGTGCATAAGGATACATGAAATAAGTGAGTTAATGCTTGTATAAAGGGGGGCGCACAATTATTATTAAATATTTATTTTTTAGTCTACCGATTATTTGGAGATTTTCATTTGAAGAAGTTTTGGAAACGAACATCGTGTCTAAAATGGTTGGGGAAACGTTTGATGATGAATGTTGTGGCTGGAGACCCTTACTGAGATAGGCAGCAATTCTCAAAGAGTATTGGTTAAAGAAATTAGCACTCTG
The DNA here is from genome assembly GCA_017312745.1 of Gryllus bimaculatus. Classification (NCBI taxonomy): domain Eukaryota; kingdom Metazoa; phylum Arthropoda; class Insecta; order Orthoptera; family Gryllidae; genus Gryllus; species Gryllus bimaculatus. The sequence continues at coordinate 2,612,375 of BOPP01000181.1, forward strand.
TTGCCGGATCGTTCATATTTCTATAGTTGTCTTTTCAAGCATCTACAATAATTCTAGTTCATTTAGTCGAATTTTTAACTATATTCCACATTGCTTTCGTTTAATTATTTGAGTTCAAAATATCCTGATCGTGTTTCATGATTTTAGCCTGCCTTATGATTATTCTTCCCAATGATTTGTATTTTTTTAAAGTAGCGAAGAAAATCTTGAGATACATTATGATGCTTAGCAATGACAAAAGAAATATTTTTTACGTGATGTCCTAATCCCTTGAGTTTCGTGAAATATTTAATTTTATTTTTTGAAGGTGAAAGCAAGGGTTGAAATGAAAGTATATGTATATATATGTATATGTATATATA
>BOPP01000181.1:2612761-2632538 GCA_017312745.1 Gryllus bimaculatus
TATAGTAATGTAGATGATATATATATATGTACTATGCTATATATATATGTAACTTATATATATATGTTATGTAATATAATATGTATAGATATTATATGTATATGATATTATGTATATATATATGTATATGTTATATATATATGTAATGTATATGATATATATATATGTATATGTATATATATATGGTATAGTTATGTATATATATAGTGGATATGTATATATATAGTATATGTATATATATATGTATATGTATAAATATAATATCATGTATATATATTATAATATATATGTATATGTATATATATATATAATTTATATGTATATGAGATATATATGTAAGTATATAGATATATATGTATATGCTACTCATAGATATATGTATATGTATATAGATCATATATTAATATGTATATATATTGATATATGTATATTATAATATATGATATAATGTATATATATATATATGTATATATAATATATTATATTATATATATATTGTATATGTATATAGATATATATGTTATGTATATATATATATGTATATGTATATATATATTATGTATATGTATATAGATAATATGTATACTGTATATATATATGTATATATTATATGTATATATATACCTTTGATGACGGATCCGAAACATCCAAACATAAGCACACTCGGAGTTTATACCGCAAATCGCTGTAGAGGGATATTGTCCAAAAGCTTCATCGACCAATCAGAAAACACTAGTTCGTCTTGAAACAATCACACATGACATTACCATCAATGTATCGTATTCAACGCTAATTACAACTAATGATTCAAGAGTGACCTAATAAAACTAATTGCTGATTGCCGCGTCGGTGCGATGCCTCCGTTCTTTATCGACTCTAGTTTGCACTTTTCTAGGGGCAGCCAGGGCTCCTACCGGGCTCGTTTCTACATTCTGGTAAAAGGCCAAGCTTATCGCTTCAGTTACTGCCTGGCCCCGCGGACCGGTAGTACCAAATGTCAGCAAAAGAAATGAAACATTACCTCGACGCGTAGCGAACAAATATGCTTATTCACGTTGCAACGCCTTCCGAATGCTGTTATATTAAACGCAATAAGCAAAATGGGGGCCTTGCAACAGTTTCTTACGAAATATTTTTACTTGAGTTTGCAAGGAAAATATTATAACCATGGGAAAAATGCACAAATCTTATACTTGAAAATACCAACTCTTGGTATTAAAACATGTTTCATGTTTTAGATAAATTTGTGACATTTCTTTGTATCCATTCGCAACTCCGTAGTTTTTCAATTGGCAGCGGTTAAGCCTTTGATATCTTGTTATAACAAGAAAAAACAGTCTTATTTTTTTAGATTAAAAAATGATGCGTTTTAACTATTTTTAATTGATCGTAGTTTTAGATTTCACAATCATTTATTCGAAAATTGAACAGTTGAAGAAACAAGCCAATTTTTAAAAGGTAAATAAGGAACTTTTACGGTGGAAAACTTTGTAGTCAGAATGGAATGGAAGGGCGGACCAAGTTATTTCCTAATGTTTTTACGTCTGCGTTTATTGTAGAATTATTGAGTGTTAAATACGGAATTTAATAGCAAAAAACAGTCTTGCAAATAAATGGATTCCAATTAAATTATTTAAATTGTGTCATATTATACAAAAAAAACGGCCAATTGATTAACATTCGTTAACAATTAATATGACATGTAAATGTAAATTAATTGGTTGCCAGTATGTGTGTTAGTGTGAATCCACATAATGTGTTTATGTTTCGAAAATACTTAGCAAACCTAGAATGCCTTATTGAATTACTTTGCTATACCCAAATTAACCTAAGATTGTGAAGGAAATCTTGTGAATGGCGAAATGAACATCAGAAGAGTGGAAATAATATCCCTGAATGCATTTAGTCCCGTATCGAATTCTATTAGAATAATCTCTCTATATATGTATACTGACGAAACTCCCCCTCACTTTACCAATAATTTCCCAGATTGTTGTCCTTTCGGTTGGTCCGCAGATAACGTGCTCTTGCGAGCTAATAATATCTCTAAGAGCTAAGAACATAAACATTTAAACTGGATTTAATTACTTCAAACCCACTTCGTCTATTAGAAAATCACACACAAGTTGAACAGAAAATTAACACCAAAATTTGAGACTCTTTCAATAGCTTAAAATTGTCTCACAACTGATTACCCGGATAACTACTGGGAATTCCCTTGGCTAAATCTATTGCTATTCCTATTTACACTGATCGTGATCAACAATTTACAGTTTATAATTTCCCTCGCACAAGGTTACATGAAAAATGTGTGCAAGAGCACTCTCTTTACGCAACTTTAGCTGTGGCTATAAGTAACAAAATAAATATGTATGTACAATTTGTTTGTAGGCAATAGGGCTTCAAAATTTGCTTTGAAATTGAATTTTGTTGCCTCCAGTGTCCTCAATTCCCTCGCACTACCTCTACTCTCTTCGGCCAACGTGAACGTGACCTACTTGTTGCGCTTGAACTGTTACCTCCTGGATTTTTAACACTTGACCTTGCGTCGCGTGCACTGGCCTCTGCGTTGACGCCGCTTGGTTCCGGTTTCTGCGACGCCAAGTACGGAACTCGCCTCTGCCGACTGCTGCCTTCTCGCGTCCTCTTCCGGTCTTGTGCAACCGGCTCCGTTTCCTTCTGCCTCCTACGCCCAGCTCCGCCCTCTCGTGACTCCTCGTCGTCTGCGCCCGGCGCCTTTTACTACGCCCGCGTGGTACGTATTTCTCGCACCTCACAGGACAACTCGTGCTAGCTTCTCGCCCGCTGCTGATTACACTTAACTAAACCTCAGCGCGTACTGCTTTCCTAACTACGGGTAAATTCACCCCCGTGTCGTTAACTGAAGAACTTCTCTCTTCCAGATTCTATAATATCTCGTGGACGACTGACTAGAACGAATGTCCGACGTCGAACACTCTTAACTAAATGTCGTTGCTGCGGCGAACAATATCTAAGGCGATAGAGGTAGCTTGGCGAATGAGAATGAAAGAGAGCTATCGCTCGCGGGTTCGCGTATTTATCTACGCGCCCTCCGATGTAGGGGTAGCGCGGCGTCTTCTCCTCTCCGGCTGATTTCTCGTTATTTACTGCGCTGTCCAGCAGTCACTGCAAGCAAGTCTCCTTCGCGGAGGGCGCGCCCTTTTTGAACTGCGCCGCGCCCGCTCACCCGTTCTGCCACAGGCGTTATTATGACGTGTGGGCATGTGGGACGAACCTACTCACACGCGTTCGTCACAATATATTGTGCAATATTGAACAGAAAACATTTTGGAAAATAAAAGAATTAATCACAATCACTTTTATTGCTTTAAATGTGAAAACAGCACTTATACTGATAACATATTCGAACATTAACACATTAAATAATACCCGTATGAATAGATTGCATACTAAAAGTAAAGTAAAATGATTCATATATATATATATATATATATATATATATATATATATATATATATATAAATTGATGGAATACTACAATACAAACATCCAATTCTGCACCTGAGGAAAACAAGAGTTATGTGAAATCTTATTTCAAACCGATGGAATATACTGCATTAAACATGTAAAGATATTGACCATATTGACACTATTAAGCAGAGACACCATAGGACCCAGCCATGGGAACAGCACGAGGAACTTGTTCATTAGAGTCATCCTGAATATTTACTATGACAGAAATCCCTGAAGCATCCTGACTAACTTCTAGTTTCCAATCTTCTTTTATAATTTTCTCTGTGTACCACATAATTCTTCCAACTGTGACGTAGTGAAATAAGAAATAAATTTCAATAACAAAATAAAAATAGTATATTAAAAGATTATATACAAGTTACAATAAATTGCTAATATTAAAACACTCCGGCAACCTTTTCTTTTCAGTACACTGCTTTACCGCAGAAAAAATACAAGCCACGCGTGATGCGAGCTGTCGGACATCCGTCCCGTGGCAATTACCGTCACATGGCCTGACGCCAAAATTTAACCCGGTCGTGGCGACCGTGTGCCTCCAGCACGCGAGATCGTCTGGCCCTTACTCTCCGGTCATCTCGCCCACACTCCTACACTCCTTGTACATACACGTACAAGCTTCCCGATGCAAACTGAATGAGAGCGCGGGCGCAGATGGCGCCGCGTTAAATAGTTGAGGCTGACCCCCTCCCCCACCACTGTTCCATAGATACGCTCGCTGACTGGCGGCAGCGAGGCTCGCTGGCCAGCAGCTTGGTTTACGCCCACACACAGGATTCTCAGGTTGGCTCGCCTGCTTAACCGTAAGCGAGGCTCGCTGGCTAGCATCCTCGGAGTTTACAGCCTACCGTTATTTTTGGCTCTGCGGCTCTACCTGTGTCAACCACCAGAGCGCAAACTCCCGGAAGTTCAGGCTCAACCCCTACCTCCCCCGCAGCGCACTTTCACCGACCTAACGGTTCTGGCCCTCGTGTTAACGACGCCACACAACTAAAGAAATGTACAAAATGAATAAGTACTTTATATTAACAAATTTTCTAAAACTAAAAAAAAAAACTAGGCAATATTTTGTTTTTCATTTTAATATTCACTTACTTCTCCACTGAAACCTGACATAATGCTTGCTTCCATTTTCTTGTCACTGCTTGGTGGTCAAAAGTGGTTCCGCGAGGTCTCTGATACTATCTTTTGCACTGGCTCCATACCAACTCGATAGGATTGTAGTGACAATCGTAGGGGGAGGTGCAAAACTTTATGTCCAGCTTTTTCAATCACTTCATCTACAACACATCTGCACCCACATCAACTGATATGATTTTTCAAATAATGAAAACATTGGCAATCACATTGTATCAAAAACATGCAAAAAATAAAACTGCCTTATTCTATGATTAATTAAAAAAAACATGCTTAAGAGTACCTTTTCTGAACAACTACTTCTTCAGCTTCAAAAGAAGACTCGTAAAGGTGTGCCCTGGTCTAAAGGGTATCTTGTGCTGAGTTAGAAAATGCTGCAGGTCACCCTTCCTCCATTTGATGAAGGTCTTTTCACTTTCTAAAAAATTGGAAATGGCAAAAGGATGTTTAAATATTTCAGTTATATTCAAAGATAACTTGCATATCTTTTCATTCTCTCTACAAATACATATAAAACATTCTACTGGCAAAGTTGATGTTCTCTAAGAAAAATTGTATTACTGATATAACTAAAATAACTGAACACCATTGAATGTAATAAATTTTCTATTCCACCCATTTTAGTGATGGAAATAAAAGTTGAACCATCCACTTTCACCACTGTATAGTTTTAATACTCGTTTTATAATCGGTTATTTTTATAAAGGAATAAATGTATTATTTTAATGAATATTTTTCACATTTATAAAAGAACAATTGATGAAGTGTGACTCATCAGCACAGATTGAACAGGTGCATTGTTCATTACAATTACTGATGGTTCTGCTAACCGAGGTAATAATTCTTCTTTCATCCACTTTTGGAACATCTCTGCTGTTATAGTTTTATGGTATTCATCTACTTCTTTTGTCTTTGACGGATGACATCTTCAGTGAAACCATTTGTTCCTCCTGCATGTAAGACTATATAGCTTTTACGTTCATCTAAATTTTTGCTCGAAAAACTCTCATTTTTATCTTGCCATGACCGAAAGGCATAACCTAAAGGACAGATTGTTAAAAACAATTAGTAAAGATGATCTACTTAAATAAAATCATATTGAATCACTAAACAGGTGCTTCAAACTGAACAAACAATATTCATCATACACATAAGTCATTACACACATTGCTATTTCTCAAAAGATGCATTTCATTACATGCAAATTTTGCCTTATCCATTCACTTATATCTAGAATTTCATAATTTTCATCACTACCAAATTTAGTAGATTTTTTGCATTCCTTTTGAATAAAACCAAGTGTCATCCAAAACAACAAATGAATAACCTTCAGCCTTCAGTTTCATATATTCCATCAAAACATCAGATCTTGCAACAACCATTATCATTTCTTTCCATTAGTGACTTGCGATTATCCATCTTTTTCCATTCATACCCCATGGCATGTAGCAGATAAGAAAAAGAAGTCCCCCCCTATAAACCCTATATCACTATCATGTTTAACTGCAGTTAAAACAGAGTCCAGAGTAACACTTTGTCTCAAGAACATTGTTGTTTTATACAACACAACATAGGAACTCTCTTACAAGCAAATATAAATAAATTACTTACTATTATTCTACATTGAATAAATAATGCGCCTAATCAAACCCTGTCCAAAATCATCCACTACACATGTTTTGTTCCCTTTTATTCCTGGACACTTCCTTTTTGGAGTCTGAGCAGTATCAGGGTCTTGCTTCCAATATCTGTAAAATTAAATTCAACATAATCCAAAACAATTTCATCTGACACTTTTATTATAATATTACCTACTTTTGAAGACTTATTTACATAATTTTACTTACTTGAGTTTTCAGCCTCAATGCGTAGGCAGTTTTGTCAATAACTTAATAAGTTTCTATATTTCCTCGCATCATCAGCTCTTCCACAAATGTTGCAATAAAAAAGATGTCTCCTTGGCGCTGATGCTGCGGGACTTCTCCCTTCTGTGGGGGACTCATTACAAAAGTTGCTTAAAAACGATTAATATTTAACATAAACTACATTAAATATTATTACAATAATAAATATCTACTGTAAGAAATAAAGTAATTAAAATGCAAGTAATTACAAATTAAATATTTTATAAATAGCTATTTTTAATGCTATTAAATTGTTAATTTAATTTATTAGTATATTAATATTACATCTAATATTTCAATGAATTAAATATAATATAAATAGTAAATAAATAATGGAAATTCTCCGAAATATGTGGAGTGCAATTGTTCACGCCTACTCTCCCTTGTGTCTACGATCTCACAAAGGATCAACAGGCTGAGGAGAAGGGCTCGGCCAGCGCCCCTCTCTGGGGGTGCCAGGCAAAAACACACAAAACAGTCATAAACACGCAAAACTGTCCTTGAAACTCGGGCGAAAGGCTCGCGCGGGGCCCGTTAACGAAGGAGGTCCTGTTTGCTGCACCTCTCTTTTCTGCAGTGAACTCTCCAATTTCTAACTGAACACAGTATGCGTAAATTATTAACTTTTAAAAATAGTAATCTTGAATATTAATTCAGAATTCTTTAACATCATTTTATCTCTACAATAAAATATTTTTAATTGAACTTTCTCCTTTATCGGAACGACAATACATTAGGTTGCGCCATTGCGCCACGAGACGTTAGCCAACGTTCGTGAAATGAAATCGAATCATTTGTGCATGTTAATCACCGGGCCACGCTTCCAGGCATGATCCATGTGGTATGGCATCAGTGGCTGTCAAAAAAACCGGTCACATGACTGAACGCTCTGTATTTGTAATTGTGAAAATATTTGAAAAAAGAAGTTAAACAGATAATCAATTACACAGTTTATATAAAGAATATATTATATTTCTTATAAACTCTTTCACTTAATTGAACTATTTCGAGAAAAAATACAATGTAATATATTTTAGAATGAACATGCTTATGAAATAAACACTAAACAGTTTGTAGTAGTTATTTACTAATGGGCTTAAATAATATTATAGTTTTTATCCAGCATTTCATTGTCTGTAGATAAAAACCAATTTAAGAACCATACACACACCGAGCTAGTTTCAAGAAAAATTCGTTTAAAGCTTCAACCATATTCGTAATTCTAGATTTAGAGTAAAATGTTTGCTAATGCCACTTAAGGTACATCTTAATGATGATGAGTATTTATAAAAATGGAATTTTATTGATACTCACTTAAAAAACAAAATGAATATTGTTAAAACTAATGAAAATGGTAGTTATTCTTCCTAATTTTAATAATATTAACCTTTTTCCTTGTGTATATTGATAAAATATTATTTAAGTGGGAAGGAACAGCACAACTATTAAATAGAATTTAATATTTAGAAAACTGTTATTGTGAGTTTGTTGATGAAATCAGTTGTTTTCAACAGTAAAAAGCGTTTTGATTCAGGCAGAATAACTGAAAAGAATGGAAAAGTTTTTTTGAACGAAGAATTTCTTTTTTCTGAACCATGCTAATAGGTGGTGAGACAAGCTTATTCGATTATGTGAACGCATGAGAAGTGTTTTAAGAGCATGAAACTATAAGTACTCAAATTTAAATATTTTGAGAGTTAGGGTGATATTGCCCCAGACCCCTCAAATGTATAGTATCTATTTGGAAAAACAACTAAAATAAACAAACAATAATGTAATGATAAATTTAAAACTTCATGTCATAATTGAACAGGTATCAACATTCCAACAGTTAGAAAACTGGACCAATTTTTTATTTTTGTTTTTTATTATTATCACGAATTTACGAAATAATGAGACATTTATACCATTTTACCCGTTTTTATCTATGTATTCGCGTGAAATATCCATTAAAATTTGTTATATGTAACCAAGAAATTATTTAAAGATCTACAGATCCCCACTTATTGGGGAGATTGTAAATTTTCTATTATAATTTTTTTTATAGAAGTGAGGTTCTGTCTCACCAATAGTATCAAAGTGTGCATATTTAATTAATTTTATCATTACATACAATTTTATTAACTTTTATAATATTTCATACATAATTTATCAATTAAATCTTCGCGATTTATGTTTTTCAACCATCGTTCACGCATCCGTTGATTTTTGGGGAGATTGTGAAAGGGCATCCTCCAAGAGGTTGAACACCTCCTTACGCAACATATACCTATCTTCTGTAAATAATACAATTAATTCTTTGTAGTGAATCATAAGAAAAGCAGACAATACTTATGTATTTTCCCAACACTATCACAATCTGCATTTTGCACAACTTTACTTCGAAAATGCGCGCGAAAACACAACAACAGCGCTCTCTGCACCAGGCGAGTGACTGAGGAAACAAACTTAGTCCCCCGTTTTTTAACATTGAGTGAACCGGCCCTGATTTAGTGATTATACATTAATTACCCCTATTACATTCCAGACGGCGCTGAATCATCTCGTATGACCGCGTCGCTCCACTCGCTTCGCTTCAGGTTATAGGTAGTGAAGCGAGGTTGATGAGATTATTAAGTGTGAAAACCGTTGAGTGGATATCTCCTGTCAAATGTTTATTGGTTTTCACTAATTGTCACTTATGACTTTCAGCTGTAATAAACCGTATACCGTACATATAATTTCTTTTCCATTTGTGAATTTGGTTTTTGAAATAATTGTATTGTTTATTAATTTCAGTTTGTCATTGTTGTGAATGTAACAAGATTTAATGTTAACCCAAAATAATTTAACTGAGTAGCTTTTGTGTGATGTCATCTGCAGCTATTTCAGTGTTTGAAAATATCCAAATAGAACTGAATGACGATATTTACTTAAGACCAGCTTTTTGATTGCCCTGTAGAACATCATAGTAAGGAAAAAATTGCTTGGCAATTTTGGATTAATTATTAATTTTTATTTTTATAATCCAAATTTTAGACTTAATATGTTACACTGTTCATACATTCTCTGAATGCACCAGAGGTGCTGACAATAAGCAATGATTGAGGAAGTTTGATCACTGATGAATAATGTATATTAAATATAAATGGTCAAAAAATCATTTCTTTGCTTGTGTGACTTAATTTTTGATTTGCCCAGTCTAATAAATTTATTTTATTACATTTGCAATTAATACATTAAATGTTCTTTACCTGAATCTGTCTTAATCCAATTTACTTCACATGATGATTCATACAAATGAATTAATAAATAACTTGTCATCAAATGGTTTCAAGAAGCAGTGTATTACAGATAATTATTACCATCTTTCAAAGTTTCTTAGTTTCTTACCCTGCTGATGACTTGCCAGTACTCTTTGATTTTTTATTATTTTTAATCTGCATGATGAAACACAGTTATGTTTGTTTATGAGAGAATTTGTAGTATTCTAGTATTTCTCGTATACTTTTTATCTACATATTATTAACGTAACTCATCATTAACATGTATTTTAAGGATATAATGGAGTTGCTGAATGTTTTGAAGAACTGTTCTACAAGTTATCCAAATGAGGAAGTTTCCTTAGTCTATTTCGATTATATAGATCTAAAGATTATTTTGAATGCAAGTGGTGGACATGACTTGCATTGCCATGAATTCACCAGTTATAACTTTCCAGCCATCTTCAGTTTTTCCATTGTAGGAATGTTCAATGCAAATATTGGTAAGTTTTACTTCATCTTGCTTATTTGAAACATGGAATGTTTTTGTAAATAAACAAAAAATAATGTACCTTTGCAGTTACCATTATCGTGGACAAGATAAATATGTGATTTTGTGAATGTGCGATAAATGCAGTGTTCATGCTTACTCCACAATTCGTCACTGAGATTATTTGTATCAAGTGTTCTAGTGGTAGGCCAAGAAGACAGTAGTATAATGTGATCATAATGAAAGAAAAAAGTAAACCAAATGATAGTTGAAAACTATTGACATTTGTGTGATGAATTTCCTTTCCATTCGTACATTCATGATACAGGTAAGTACACATGATACAGGTTAATAAATAGTGTAAAGGAGCAAGAATTTGTGTTACCTTAAACAATATACCAAATTTCTTTGTGCTCGACAGTTATACTTGAGTTGGGCTTTGAGGATCCTCATCAATTTACAATGATAAACAAAAACAACCTATAAGATTACAAACTAGTTCTGTTCATGTAAATTGCCTGGCACATCCCTCTGAATGTTGTTGACATTGCAGCACTTTGGGTTGAAGAGTTGCTGCTATTTTTAATTATTAAGTTTTTTTCTTGACGAGTGTTACACAGTTTTTTGTTTTAGGTGTAATGAGAGTACTTTTTAACATGATTTATTTTATTAATTTTACTATATAACTTATTTTGAGGATTAAAGCCACTTAGTTCTTCACTTTTATGGGATGTTGTTTTGTAGAACTTGTCCATCTGCTTCATTTTTGCTTGAAGTTTCAAAAAATATATATGCAAAGTGAAGATTTGTTAAAAATGGATATGTAATAATGTGTGGAGTTCCAGCTCTATAATTCTCTTTAATAAATAAATATACAATAGGATTATCACTTGACTGTGCAAAAATGGATATTAAGTGCATATTTGACATGTTCAAATTGAGTTTTAATAGTACTGATGTTGGAAAGGGGTAATTGAGGCAAGCTGTAATCATTTATACCAAATTTATAAACTTTTCGGGGAAAAGTATTTTTGTTGTTCTAAATAACAATGGATTTTAAATGCATGAAGTGATTTGTTCTGTTATGTGCCAGTGAAATTAGGAATTGAAATTGTTACTCAGTACAGATAAAGTGTTGCTGCTCCTGTTGAATAACAAGTATTTTAGTAATTCTTGATATTCCATTAGAAGCCCAATGAAAAGGAATCTTCGAAACGTGGATAAAGAATTGTGATCGATATAATAGCATGCCGTTCAAGCCAGCTTCCTACTAAATATGCCACTTTCCTATCAAAATATGATCATAGATTTCTTGGCCAACTTACATTTTTACACTGCTCTAGTGAATCCTTTTGTCCGTCCATTGCAAAATTGGCGTTTATGTACTTCCAGTAGAGTGAGATTCTTTACTGTCTGTGTGACAATGTATTGAATTAACAATACCCTTTCCTGAACAATGTTATTTATTGGTACAGACACATGATGACACAGGTAGATGACATTGCAGTATTTTAGAGACATGTGAAAACCCTAACTGGCTTCCTAAATTCCCTTCATCCTAAAATACAATTCATCATTGAAAATGGAAACTGACAGAACTCTTGACTTTCTAGATCTTTCCTTGACAGACTTGTTTCTGACATGTACAGAAAACTGGCAGTCATACATGACACATTACAACATCCACCCTCTTACAAACCGCAGCATTCCATAGTATGATTCTACTCTGTCCTTGGAACATCAGAATAGATACTCACCCTATAAAACAAATAGCACTCAATTAAGATTACAGTAGTTTGTTGATTGACAATTTAATGTCAAGGAAAATAATTTGTAAGAATTGCAAAATGAGGCAAATTCATCCCACTGAAATAGGCTCTCAACACATTCCCTTTTACTGTAGTCCTGGAAAGAAACCACCTTTCTTTTGCATTAATCTATGAGAAAACATTAGCTGCCCCTTTATACAGAGTTTTACAAACATTTTTACGAGATGAGGTAGCAAAAGCCTCTTTTTATTTTTGTGCTTAGCCTCAAAATGTATGGTTGATATGTTAATTATTGGCCCAGATTATTCCAACACTATGGCCTAGTAACCCAAGTTGTGTCCTTTGGACTTCACCTTCTCCTGGGGAAAACTAATTTAAATTTAAGTAGATGTTTTCTTACTAATGTCCTCAGGAGATTCCTATAATCATTTTGAACGTGCTGTGCAAGAATTATTTCCATTATTTACCTTGTAAGCAAATGTAATTTCCACACATCATTATCATCATTATGTGGTAACAGGTCACCAACAAGCAAAGTAAAAATTTTAATGAAATTTTGGACTTCACTTCCAGTCATCCTTAATTCTTTCCTTGCCACTTCATTGGCACTAATGGAAGGTGGTTTGTTTGAAAGGCCATTCATTCGATACTAGAAACTATTTATTTTTGAATTAATACCCCATAATGACCCACAGATTTTCTTTTGCAGACCTTTGACGAAAATATGTACAATCTATATCCGAAACCATTCGTTTGATCGGACTCTGGTTTGAGCCTTTCAATTTCTCGTAACGTGTTCTACCTAAATACAGAATTAAGAAGAGAGCGCCAATATTAATATTTTTCAAAATTGTCAGATAATGGGCAATTTCTCGCCAAGAGTTGTACTCATATACGTGATTTTAGAAAGAAGCTACGAAATTAAGTTTTTTTTCAAAATGTTTCACTAAATATCGGAATTTAGGTTCAATTTTGTTTCACATGTATTTCCGAATGTAATAGACGGATTGAAATCTTGTTTGCTCCATTTAAATTTTTGTCGAGAGTTGTACTTGCATATGTGATTTCAGAGAGAAGCTACGAAATTAACTGTTTTACAAATTGTTCGCTAAATATCTGAATTTCGGTTCAATTTTTTTCACGTGTATTTCTGAAACTAATAGTCGGATTGAAGTCCTGTTTCCTCCATTTATTTCTTGTCGAGAGTTGTATTTGCATATGTGACTTTAGAGAGAAGCTACGAAATTAACTTTTTTCAAACTTTTTCACTAATAATCTGAATTCGAATACAATTTTGTTTAACGTGTATTTCCGAAAGCAATAGTCAGATTGAAGTCTGGTTTGCTACACTTTTATTCTCGTCGAGGGTTGTATTTCCATACGTGATATTAGACAGAAGGTTCAAAATTAACTTTTTCCAGATTTTTCACATAATATCTGAATTAAGGTTCAATTTTGTTTCCCATGTATTTCCAAAACTATTAGTCGGATTGAAGTCTGTTTTTTCCATTTAATTTCTCGTTGAGAGTTGTACTTACATACTTGATTTCAGAGAGAAGCAATGAATTTGAATTTTTTCCAAATTTTTCACATAATTTCTGAAATCATGATTAATTTTGTACCACGTGTATTTAAAAACTAATAGTCAGATTGACATCTGGTTTACTCAATTTATCATTTCCTTCATTATTTTGTACTTGATCACTCGAGGCTCGACTTTGTTTTTCGTCTATCTCGAAACAATTCGTCTAATTTGGGTTTGGTTTGAACCAATGATTTTCTCTTAAATAGTGTACTTGTATACAGAAAATCAGATGTCTGCCTAAATAAATATTTTTCGAAATATGACACGCAATAGGGAGGGAAGTATTTGGTACTTGACCCATCGAGCGTCATCTTTTTTTCCGTGTATCATGAAAACTATTTCTCTGATTGGAGTTTAGTTTTCACCAATGAATTTCTATTACAATGTTACACTTGTATACAGAATATCAGATGGTAGTGCTTAAATTCATATTTTTCGAAAATTTGGCACATAATGGGGAGGTATTTTGTAACTTATTGACTTAAGGTTCTTTTTGTTTCTCGTCTATCTTGGATATTATTCGTCTGATTGGAGTTTGCTTTAAAGTGTAAATTTCACTTTAAGTGTTCTACTATCAATAATTTTAAAATAAAGTGCTTAAATTAATATTTTTCGAAATTTGGCACGTAAAGGGGAGTATTTTGTAACTAGATAAGTTAAGGTTTCTTTTGTATCTCGACTACCTCCGAAAATATTCGCCTGATTGGAGTTTGCTGTGCACGTATGAATTTCTCTTAAATTTTTCTACTTGTATAAAGAATTTTAGAGAGCAGTGCTGAAATAAACATTTTTCCAAATTTGGCACGTAATGGGGGGTATTTTGCGACTTGTTAATGTTCCTTTTGTTGCTCGTCTAAATCGAAAACTGTTAGTCTGATTGAAGTTTGCTTTGCACGTATTAAATTCTCTTAAAGAGTTCTACTTGTATGTGAATTTTTAAATAGCAGTGCCAAAATTAATATTTTTCGAAATTTGGCACGTTACGGAGGTCGTTTTGTAACATGAACAATTGAGGTTCCTTTTGTTTCTCGACTATCTGGGAAAGTATTCGTCTGTTTGGAGATTGCTTTGCACCAAACAATTTTTTTAAATGTGTTTTACTAGTGTACAGAGTTAGAGACAGCAGTACTGAAATTAATATTTTTAGAAATTTTGCACGTAAAGGCGGTTGGTTTTATAACTTGAAAATTGAGGTTTATTTTGTGTCTCGTCCATCTCGGGCACTCTTCGTCTGATTGGAGTTTGCTTTGTACCAATCAATTTTTTTAATGGGTTTTACTTGTATACAGAATTAGAGATAGCAGTGCTGAAATTAATATTTTTCCAAATTTGGCACGTAAGGAGGGGTCGTTTTGTAACTTGAACAATTGAAGTTCATTTTCTTTTTCGTCTATCTCGGAACCTATTCGTCTGATTAGAGATTGCTTTGCACCAATCAATTTTTTAAAATGTGTTTTACTAGTGTACAGAGTTAGAGATAGCAGTGCTGAAATTATTTTTTTCGAAATTTGGCACGTAAGCGGGTCGTTTAGTATTTTGAACAATTCAGGTTCATTTTGTTTCTCGTGTATATCGGAAACTATTCTTCTGATTGGGGTTTGTTTTGACCCAATCAATTTCTTTTAATGTGTTTTACTTGTATACATAATTGGAGATAGCAGTGCTGAAATTAATATTTTTCGAAATTTGGCACGTAAGAGGGGTCGTTTTGTAACTTAAAAATTGAGGTTCATTTTCTTTCTCGTCTATATCGGAAACTATTCTTCTGATTGGGGTTTGCTTTGCCCCAATCAATTTTTTTTAATGTTGTTGTACTTGTATACAGAATAAGAAATAGCAGCGCTGAAATTAATATTTTTCGTAATTTTACACGTAAGGGGGGGGGGTCGTTTTATAACTTGAAAACTGAAATTCATTATATTTCTCGTCTATCTCGGAACCTATTCGTCTTATTAGAGTTTGCTTTGCACCAATCAATTTCTTTAAATGTGTTTTACTTGTAGTCTTGTGTGTTACTTGAGTCTGTCCATGACCGTCGCGGTGTAAGCATCGTCCCTTGGCGCTCCTAGCTAAGCAGCAGGTAATTTCATTCGCAGGTAGTCACCGTTACAGCTTTCACACTCAGCCTCAGCGACTGCTTGACCTGTAGAAGCCTACAAAGATAAGTATATTTTTGCCTTACTCTGCCGCTCAGTGAAAACTGTATAATCTCTATTTTCTAGAATAAATTCGTATCTTATATTTAAAGATCTGCTCTATTGCTCATTCACTCCTTGTCCCATTTTCTTCACAAAGCATCTCTCCTAGTTCCTTTTCCTGTTCATCTGATTTTTTCTGTATAATTTTTTCTCTTAAGATGACTAAGAGCAACAAGAATTCATCTAGTGCCAATATTGATCTTGAAAGAAAATTGCGGCGCAAGTGACCGAGGCACTGAATAAGGCAGAACATCGCCTACATTCTTAAGCTCTTGGCATCTGTGCTCACTGCACTTAGTTGCAAAGCAACTAGAAGTTTCGATGAATTTTAATAATAATCTTGTGACATCTTTAGAAAAGAAATTGGCTGAACGTGATTCCGATTTTATTCTAAATCTCATTAGAAGAAAGGACAGATCAGCTCGAGATGTACTCACGCCGAACTGCTTGCGGATTTTCGGCGTTAAAGAAACTGAATCTGAAGACACCGACAAGCTGGTCATCGAAATATTGCCAAAAGATAAGTTAATCTAACCCTACAAGATTTGATAGAAGTCATCGGGGTAGGTCGTCAAATAACTGGCAAAAACAACCTATCATTGTTAAATTTGTCAGTTACAGGAAACGGAACGAAATGTTCGGTCGAACGGCTGCTCAAGCATACTGGGATAACGATTCGCGAAGACCTCACGAAATCGCGCCTGGTTTGCTACAAGCTGCCATCGAGAAGTTTGGCGCTCAGGAATGTGTAGACAGAGAGGCAACATCGTTATTAAACACGGTAACGGTCGTGCCCGAGTGCAAACCAGGGCCCAGCTAGAGGCACTTAATCCTTAGCGTAGGAGCCCCCTCCCTTCCACCCCACTCTACACCCTCCCGACACAACAACTTTTGGATTTTTTTCCGAGAAGTCTCCTTCCCTTCTTCTTCTCTGAACTTCTGCAAATCTCTGTAAATGCTACTACTTCCTTCCCTGCACATCCCGTAAACCTTACTCTCGGGTGGCCGGCCCTCTCACCGACCGTCCAAGCGTCTGGCACTATAAATGAGCCTAATCCTCGCTCGCTCTTTCTGCACGTTGCACACTTAAATGCCCAGTCTCTGCCCTGCAATTTCGACGAAGTAACGGAAATAATATCTAAACACCGTTTTCATGCATTTCTCATAAGCGAAACCTAGTTGAAGCATTCTCTCCAATTCCGCGCGCTAGTAGCAATATCAGGGTACCGCCTAATAAGAGCATCAGAGGCAGCGTCGCCGCACACGGTGAGCGTCGGTATGTACCATTCGCGATGATCTTAGGCATAAACGTTTACTATATTCAACAAATACGGATTGTCTGCGTAGCGAATATCTTTTCATCGAAGTTGGACTTTTAGGGAAAAATGTTCTTGGCTTAATATACTTACCTCATAAGACAGCAGCAATAGATATGCTGGACGAAAGCATTTCATCTGCGATAAATTCCTATGAACACGTTATTGTAATGGGTGACTTTAATCATAACTTATTAAAACCTTCTCCTCTGCAGAGCTTTTACGCGGTTTTTCACAGCATGTGCCTAGAAATTTTACCTCTAGGACCAACACACCACTCAAAGAAACAACAAACTTGGATCGATCATATTATAGTGTCTAATGTAAACAAAGTTCGAAAACACGGACAATTTCCAGTTCCTGGGATTTCAAAACACGACCTATTTATCTTGTTTACAACCTAAAGTGCCCAAAATACTCACCTCACATAATCAAATACCGCGATTTTTCAAATTTGATAAGCAAGATATTATATAGATGGATTGGCACTCATGGCGCCTTGTACACGATGAAGAATTACTGGATGATATAGTAAATATTTTCACATAACTTAATACACAGCTCTACGACTGCATGCGCCTTAAAAAATTTCGCGTGATATACATCGTCCTCCTGCACAGGGTTTAACTGCTGAATTCGAAATTTAATGAAAGATCGTAATCGCAGCGTATGCAATTTTCGGAAAACTAAAATGCGAACTACTAAAAAACAGTACAAAATGCTCAGAATTTAGTTACGCAAGAAATGCCGCAACGCTAAAATAAAATAACCACACCACCTTTCGGCAGAAAAGCGACTCGAGAACGATCTGGAAAAATTTGAAAAATTTAGAATAGGCAAAGGTCCTCCCCAAATTGAACGAATATACCTTAGAGTCACTAAATCACAGTTTCATAAACAGCGTTCCTTCATTTGACAGTAACTTGAAAAAGCAATCTCTTTTGTTCTCCAAAAACGCAGAAATAAAATCCAACGATAAATTTTTCTTATCGTCCGTTGAACATCACGTATATAATCAAATCGTTCAAAGTCTCAAATCAAATGCTTCAGTTCGATGGTTATAAATGCCAAGCTGCTAAAAAATAGCTTAGATGTGACGTACCCAATATCACCGAAATCGTAAATTTCTCACTAATGAGGCGGGCAATATCCTACCTGGAAGACTGCGCTCGTGCATCCATTCCCAAGAACAGCATCACCAAAAACCCTATTGAATACGCCCAATTAGCATCCTCCCAACTATCTCTTAAGTACTCGAAAAAGTCGTCCGAAGAGCAAACTGAACAGTATCTTCGAACAAATCACTTTTAAACGATCAGCAATCAGGTTTCCGTCCGGCAGAAATACAGGAACCGCCTACTAAACGTCATTGAAGAGCGAGAACAGCAATAGATTACAGCAATATAACTATTTTGGTTCTTCTCGGATTTCAGCAACAATTCGATGCAGTAGATCACGACATCCTGTTCGCCAAACTAAAGATCATGGGATTTTGCACAGCCCACGTGTGAGTGGTTTCTTTAATTATTTAACTTCCAGAACCCAAAGAGTGGTGTCCAGTACCGTAGCTCAAGGGACTTGAAGCTTAACCGGGAGTTGCTCAAGGCACTGTGTTAGGCCACTGCCTTCTTAATCTATGTAAGGACGTGGGAAATGCACTTAAATATTGCGTCACCAAATGTATGCGGATATCTCCAGATATATTCTAAGTGGTCACGTTCACCTCTGTTTCACTCGTACAAAAAATTAATGAAGATTTGATAGCGGTAACAACTGGGCAGCGTCTTTAGGCTTACAATTAAACCCAAACAAATCACAGTGCATGGTTATCAGCTCGAAATGCACTATGAATAACATCTCTATTGCCCTCATATATAAATGACACTATTTACCTTGGTATAATGGGTATTCACTAAAAATATATTGGCATAAACAAATTGATGTTAAGATATCCGCACTCTTGTGTATTGTTTAATACTGCAGTATTGTGTTTAAAATTACTGTTGTTATTAGCTTATAGTGTACTGTGCTTCTCTGGTGTAAAAAATTATTGTATATTTTGTAAAGCTCAACACTAAACGTAGCTTCTGTAACGTTCCTCAAATAACTTCACTTTTTCCCTACTCTTCTTCGTCTCTTTTCTTCGCTTTTTTTCTCCCTCTCCTCACAAACTTTAATCATTATACTTTTTGACCCCTTCCCTGTACGTCTTTCTTTTCTCTTTCACGAAACTTCCCTTTCACTACTCAGTATATACAATACTCAGTTCATGAATGTTCTGGCCCCTAAGCCCATCCTGATTGAGTTTTTTTCAGGTTTACTCAATCGCTTAAGCGTATGCCGGGATGGTCCTTAGGTTTGTTCTCCCAGACGTAAATGTACAGTTTCCTCTTTAACAGATAGTTGCTACTCTAAATGTACGTAAATTCTGGTTTAGGCGGAAGAGCAGGCCTATGGCCATGAGCCTCAGCATTAATAAAGACATTATTGCTAACATATTTAGAGAGTCCAGCAGTGCTGAAATTAATATTTTTCTAATTTGACACGTAAGGGGGAGGTCTTTATTTTAACTTCACAAATATGTTCATTTTGTTTCTCGTTCTATCTCGAATCTTTCGTCTGA
>BOPP01000182.1:3439-28689 GCA_017312745.1 Gryllus bimaculatus
TATATATATATATATATATATATGAGAATAGGTTCTAATGACTGGGTGTTTGTGGAGATTTGTGTAGCTTATACACCAAAGGGTGTTCACTGCAATTCTGAAGACCTTATTTTGGAACATTTGAACTTCGTTGTTTGTTGTAGGGGCAACGGTAGACAAGCCTACGTGAGTAACGGTCGTAAAAGAGTTTTATAAATAAGGAGAGCAGAATGGAGCTTTGATGTGGAGTGACGGTTAATTGCTGGTCGAAGAATACCTAAGCGTCTGTTGGCTCCATTCCTCGTGGAGGTGATGTGGTCTTTCTTTGTCAATCTGGTTTCCATTGGCACGTTTAGATGACTGATGTCGGAGCGTTTGTGAAGCACTATAGTGTTATTGTTGAGTTGAATATTAGTGGGAGTGGGAAGACACGAAATAGGAATGTGTGTGAAAACTTTCAATGTGGACTCATTTAATTATGAAATCTTCTGAAATGTTGTAAATTTGAGAAGTATAATTAAAGTAGTCAACGAGCATTTCGTCTTTTTCTTGGCCATTTTGAGATGTCAGGTGGCCATATGTCAAAACTGGAACGACATATTTTGGACCCTAAGCGTTGCTTTCCATAGTGATGTGTCATGGGGATTTAGGTCGGCGACGTATTTTTTGTTTTCCTCGATGTGGAATAAAGCAAGAGTGGTCGGAACGATTCGTATGTGATAGTATTCTGATTATAGATGAGGTAATCTGTGTGAATCAGAGACGTCTTATTTTATTAATCTTTTTTTTTTTTTTTGTTATTTAAGGTCGCATCAACTACTAGGTCATTAGCGACCACTATTGCTTGTAACGGTATGGTAACTGTGGGTTGACATGATAATGATGATGATAGGGGGTGAAAGGACGAAACACAATACAACCATGCCCGAGGCGGGACTCGAACCCGCGATCATTCGGTCCGAGTTCGCTACGGCACTACTGCCTTAGCGATCTCGGCCACCGGATCGGCTTTATTAATCTTGTTATCAGTTCCTGGATGCTTTCAGGTAGCCGAGGTTGAGTTGGAGCGCGAATTCTTTGTATAGTGCTAGGGGATGAATTTTGAGTGGAGTTGTTATTAACATTAGTTAAAACAAAGGTGATTTCGTCAATTTCCGGTTATGTTTTTAACTGTTTAATAAGAGGGAGAGAGGATGTGAGATGTTGATGGAACTTCCTTCTGTTAACATTTTGAGTAAATAAACGTGGTGGACGATTTGTAAGACGTCGAGAATTACTGACAGTTAAAATAACTGGATGTGATCCTAATGTAGCTGGGATGGAGAAGGGAACTAGTGGAATTTGTGTGTGTGCGTGTCTGTGTGTGTGTGTGTGTGTGTGTGTGTGTGATTTATACTGCCTTACACCAGTACAGTTCCGAAGAAGACACCATGATGCTACACAGCGGTGTAACTCAGAAGGCAATAACATAATGTTATACAGAAGTATATCTGAGAAGAAGACCACAATTTGATGGCCGAAACGTCAGCACGACCAACTGTGACGCGGCTCATCACGGGGACCTAAGTATCATATACATTGGGAATTTGTATTCTTCAGTTTTTGCCTAAAGGTGGAAAAGACAGTTTCCTAAAAGCCGATCCGCACACTTAAGGTCGCTAAGGCAATGGTGCAGTGGCGATCTCGGACGGAAGGATCGCGTGTTCGAGTCTCACCTCGGGCATGGCTGTGTTTGTATGTGTTTTTGTGTTGCCCTTACGTGTCGTGTTCCCGTCACAGTTACCTCAAAAGGGAAAAAAAACAATCAAAAGTAGTTATTACATGACTCGGTAGTTAAAAAGCGACATTAAAAAAGTCTCCCAAACTCTTCGTCGTAATAATTGATGTAAGACATGTTTAATAATGTCAAATAAATAAGTAAAATGACTAATTTAGTAAGGAAGATTGATTTCCAGTTAAAATTGAAACATCCAGTACTCCCACTTCGCCTCCATCATCACTACCATTGCACCTTCGGTCGCCACCCCCAATTCACGCAACCTCTCATATCATCGGTTCAGATCGATCGCATGTGTTCACGCTGCCCTTCTTCCAAGAGACTAGGCACTTGGCACCTCCGCTCCTCCTCTCGCTCGCGGATGCACTTGGCCGAACTCACCTGCCCTCGAGCGCTCGAGACGCGCGCTCATCAGGGTGAAAGACTTTCAATTTGCATGAGAAACGAGCGTTAACACCGGTCCCACGCAACACTTCGCCAGTTTTCTATTTAGTAAGAAGTCAGCACTTCGCTACAAACTTGGGCGCTTCTCATAAATCTTCAGTGTGATTTCAGGCCGTTTTTATCTTTTTAGAACGACGCAAATGTTCAGGAAATATTCATAGATTGCTTCCCAAGAAACAGTTATAAAGTTTGAACCACTCAAATTATGAGGCATATTCTTCATTCCAGAATAGTACAATGAAAAGGTTGAATAAATATAAATGAAAAAATTCAATGCTTGATTTTTGTAGAAAAATGGCTCTCGGGTAAAGAATAACATTACGTCCACAACCTTTCGTAATTGAAAATCTGTAATTCAAAGAACGGAAAATATACATTTTAGCAAAGTTGATTTATATCCTAAGATAAATAAGGGAAAGATCATATTAAATACACAATCTGATAAATTAGAACGGTCGTTGTATTTTAAATCTATTCCCAGAAAATGTTGATCGAGGTAGAGATCACGAACCACAATTGCAAGGAAGTGGGTCGAAGGTACGAAGCAGTACCGGTGACACGAAGTGGTCGCATCATAATTATCTTGATAATAGGATTCAAAGATTTCATGCGCGGTAGAATGCCCTGCCCCGAGGTGCATTCAAAGGCAAACTACAGGGGATGCGAAGATTAAGCACCGGGTACTCCATAATCAGGAAGCGGGGATGAGTAACAACTGAAGGAGAAAACGCG
This sequence comes from Gryllus bimaculatus, assembly GCA_017312745.1. Taxonomy (NCBI): domain Eukaryota; kingdom Metazoa; phylum Arthropoda; class Insecta; order Orthoptera; family Gryllidae; genus Gryllus; species Gryllus bimaculatus. The sequence continues at coordinate 6,372 of BOPP01000182.1, forward strand.
TCGTTTAATTAGTTACGCGTAATGTTCAATGTATATACTGATTATTCCACTTCTGAAATTAAAGACAAAAGTGTTTAACTAAACATAGATAAGTACCAATTAGGGCGGTGTATCTAAAAAAAGTGTCGCTTTTTTTTATCCGATTTTTCTTACCGCTTCTACGTAATAGCCAATCATAACCTGTGACTTATCTATCTTAGGAGGTGGTATACATCTCACTATGTCGATGTCCAATAAACAGCGTATGTACTATAACTTAACCTCTGATTTTAGCATACACTTTCAGTTATTTTCAATAATTGGCGCATTTTGGAACTCTTGGACATAATTTCACTCCTGGAGTACTCCTATTAAATACCATTCGTACTTTGGAAATTCTCAAATAAGTCCCCTCCTTTTTTCGTGAGCCGGGAATTAATCGACAATTTCCAAACACACGTAGCATTATCTATGATAAAGCAGAAAACGTCGAAATAAAACTGGAAGGTTTAACAATATTCTTTATGAAAAATGAAAAATGCAATTTTTCAAAAATCTATTTTATATGGCGACTAATACAATATCACACAATATTGAAATAATACTTTTCATATTGATTATTAACAAATATACACATTAAACAAAACTACACTTATTCAGATAATTATTATTTTTGCTAGCTCAATTTGCAATAATATTTTCAACAATACTTACTATTCGGGTTTGCTATTATCAGGGCTTCCTTACGTTACTTGACATCTTTGCCAAGAGAGCCGTATGTGCTATTTACAAGTTGTGAGGAAGCTAATTGGCAGACATTCTGGAAGTAAAAAACATCCTACGTCCAAAGAAATTTCATAAAATGCAAGCTAAAAATGATATAAATGTACCGGAACACCGGCCTGAAGAAGCCTGCGACATGACAGGCGAAACGTGGGCCTATCTGCCAACGACACGGCGTCACCCGGACAGCCTAGAAGTAACGAACTCGAGCCGCGGAAGCCTACGTGTACATGATATAAATGTGCCAAAATGCAATGCATTGACGACGAACCTACTACAGGAGTATTCACTGCATGGGAACTACTGCAGGTAGTTCAGTCGTTTTTCTTTGAAAGAAAAAGACAAATTGTCCCGAAACACACAGGCCATATAAATACGTTGCTTCTCCAAAGAAAATAAACATTCGAGTATAAATGCTTCTGAAGGGAGAACTGTTCGAGAAAGAGCCCACACTGGAAAATAACGTCTTTGAAAGTCACCCACGATTTATTGAGCTGATGTAAGTCGGGGCAAGAAGGAACTGAAATGTAGGAAATGTAAACATAAATGAGATAATGCGAAACAAGTGAGTGAAATGTTTGCTGCTTCGCTAACATAGTAACAAACCGAAACACTCAACATAACAACAAATTATACGCAATTTCGTCATTGAAACAAATAAAAAGAGCATGATACAGATACACATGGCAAAAAATTACGGAATGTTTAAAAAAATATAAATATAATAAAACTCAGAATGACACTGACGGCCACAATAAACACTTTTACAACTACATCAGCATTGATAAAAAATTTAATTTGAGGCAATTCAAGTAAACAAATTCAAGCGAGAAAGAGTCACTTGGGTCGAAGAAAGTGTTTCATTATGGAGGTATTTACAGTTAGAGAACGGGGTGGAAAAAGAGGTCTGAGATAATAGAAGCATAAAAAAATGAGGAGCACTTGAAGAGAAAGAATTTAGAGATCCTAAAAGCTGAAAATGGTGAAGAAAATCTTCAATCGAGACATAATCGAAATTAGCTTACAGACAAGGACAATTTTAATTCTTTTAATGTGTTACCAAGATGTAGTCGCAATGGATCTATTGTTTTGTGTGTACTCTGTGACTGAGATAAATGTTTCCTGTTGGTTGTACTCTTTCGGACACGTGCAAATTTTTGCAAACGACGCGCAATTAATAGGAGCGCCGTCCTAGACGATTCGGTCTATTTTTCACTGAAAGGGATCCGCAGATGTAAATGTAGTAGTTCTGAGAGAAAAATAGCTGTAAAGGCTCGTTCTTAAGTTGTACAACCCCAGAGAAGTAAAATACTTATATTATGTTACGAATACATATTTTTCATTTAATGGCATTCAAAATTCAAGATTTTGCAGCAATGTCGATATACACTATGTGATCAAAAGTACCCGAACACGGCGAAAGTGGCAGAAAATGGCTTGCCAGTTCGCGGCGAACATCATCGGTAATGCTGGAATTTAATAGGGTGTTGGCCCACCCTTAGCCTTGATGACAGCTTCCACTCTCGCAGGCTTTCTTTCAGTCAGGTTCTGGAAGGTTTCTTGGGGAATGGCAGCCCATTCTTCACCGAGTGCTGCGCTGAGGAGAGGCATCGATGTAGGTCGGTGAGGCCAGGCAGCAAGTCGGCGTTCCAAAACATCCCAAACGTGTTCGATAGGATTTAAGTCAGCACTCTGTGCAGGCCAGTCTATTTCAGGTATTGTCGTGTAATCACTCCGCCACAGGCCGTGCAGTATGAACAGGTGCTCGATCGTGTTGAAAGATGCAATCGCCATTCCCGAATTGTTCTTCAATAGTGGAAAGCAAGGTGTTTAAAACATCAGCGCAGGCCTATGCCGTGATAGTGCCTCACAAGACAAAAACGGGGGACAACCTCTAACAAAAACACGACCACTCCGTAACACCATTTTGGACATGTCCGGATAGTTTTGATCACAGAGTATACGAAATTATTTTGAAATAAAAGAGCGACTGTCTCCGGCGTCTCTAGCGCTCCCAGGCACAAATTTGGCATTCTTGTGTTGTTATTCTGTCTTTAATTTTCTGTATGTGTCAAGGGCACCGTGAGTTTTCGTATCGCAACGAAGAATAGAGCGGCACCGGCCAACACCACAGAACGGCGGCCTCGCAGCAGAACTTAGAGGGGGTGTCTCGCTGCAAGGCGGGGTGGTAGACCTCGCCGACCTTCATCTCTGAGGGGAATACCAATTTTCTGTCTTCGTCGGAAACTTACGCCATCTTAACTTTATGGCTTTGCGTTTTATTGAAGAGGACCTACTGTTGAAAGTACTCAAGTTTAGTCAATTCCTTTACGATATTGATTGCACTACTTATGAATTTCTTTTCTTTTCATAAGAGGTTTGTTAGTTCGCTTTTGTTTGTGTGAATTCTATTGCCGGCAATTGTCTCAATGTAGAACTAATTACAACTCTGTTTCTCACTGGAAATCAAAGTCAGAATCACGTGCGTAGGAAGTTAAAAACCTGACGCTGATAGTGTGGATAAAATTATGCAAGTAAGATTTGAATATAGACTTTTATTTAATACCATTTTTATTAATTTACACGAATTGTTTACTTTTTATTATAGACTAGTGTTCTGATTTGTGGAAATTACATTGCCGTCATTCTACGGAGTTTCCTACATTCCGCCAGTTTGTTGGAACACCAACCGCCATTTATAGATGTCAATGTTAAAAAAAGGAAGATCAGACATGATCCGTGACCCGTTTATTAAAGGTTCGCTATTTCGGTATTCACTAAGTATAACTGCTTGGAGAAGCCCCCAACCTACAGAATTCTTCCATTCAACTTAATTATCCGTCCAAGATCTTTAGCTGGCCTGGAAATGCTCCCCTATTGACGTGTAAACCTCCCGTACCTAGAGATATTGCTTGTAACGACTGTGTTATCGCAACTGTTCAACATTGAGTCATGCTATACGGTTGTGTGTCGTTTCCAGAAGTGTGGTTAAGAAATTAAGGGCCGGAGGAGTAGGAATAATTCCTGATTACTTCCCGTACCATTTCACACTTGCTGTGAGCCTTTAAATACCGCGATTCTTCTACAAATCTATATAGATAACAGGAGGCGCAGCATGTGAAGTCGAGTGTGTCTGAATGGAAACTGACGCTGACAGGGCATTTCATCAGTGGTCAGAAAAACATCAACCTTATTGACAATGAGCAAAGGGGCGCATAATGTCCAATAACCGTGAGTACAAATGCCCGCCCTACAAAAGAACATTTGATCCAGAAGAGCTCTCAGCGTCACGCAGATCACTGCGTGGACACGGACTGCTCCAGCGTGGCTCAGGGCTCAGCGATGGCAGAAGTCGAAAAAGGGAGTTGAAGAAAGGGAGGATTAATGGGACCCTGGGCTTAACTAAATTATAAAACAATGCAATAATATTTAAATACTGAAAGTATACTTTAAGAATTTTACTTTAGACAAATTTCAGCTTTCTACCCAATATAATTTCGTGATTTTTGCTGTAAATGAAAGGTAATGAGTCCTGGATGTGTTTTCAATCCTCTTATTCTTTGTTCAACGTTTGTTATGCGAGTTGTAACTGAATTATCAAAATTCCCCAACTTTTCGTGAGGTTATAATTAGCCTACTTCGAGATTTACGAATTTCCTTAAAGTTCATATATTGCACTTTTTTTAAACTTATCTACATCTCTTTTATGCGATGTAATTGCAGAAGTTCAACTAGTAAAATAAAAAATTCCAATTTAAGAAATATTTTTTCATACATTTACAAATCAATATTAATTTTTTGTAAACGTATTGGGAATCCTTAACCCAAGGGGGTCCCTAAACTCACAAGAAGTCCTTATTGTTAACAATTTCATAATAGGTTAGGTATATATTGTCACAATATATATCATTAATATGCTTTTACATATAATAATGTCCAATTAATATTTGTGACAGTCACCTTTTATGAATGCTTATTGAGTATTTATTATAACAATTTTGAATTCAATATTCTTCTCTGCTTAAGAGGAGACAATAATATATAAATTTCAGAAATGTCATTTTAACTAAAATGTTGTTTAAATATTAATAAACATTCATAAAAAGTGATTGCCGTAAATATTAATTGGACCTTCTTGCCTGTTAAATCGTATTAAGACGTGTGGCCAGCCCATCTGGCTGCAGCCGCCGTGGTCGGAGGGCGGGCTGCCCCCGGGGGCGGGCGCTCTTGGCGTGCACCGCCTTCTATCGATTGCGCCGCGTGACACGCGTGCAGAAAGAAGCTCAGAATCGGGACAAAACATAAATAGTCGAGAAATGTCTACAGGCTCATATAATGGGGCGCGCTGCCGTACCATGTCACGTAAGACACGGGACATTAAATGGTACAGTGCATGCTAAAAGTTTCTCCGAAACAAAACGAATTAAGAAAGTCGGGCGGCAGCGCTTGCGGTGAGGCTCCCGGCCGCGTTGCGGTCGCACGTTGCCTCTCTCCACCATTTCCTCCCCTCTCCACCATTTCCTCCCCTCACCACCATTTCCTCCCCTCTCCACCATTTCCTCCTCTCTCCACCATTTCCTCCTCTCTCCACCATTTTCTCCTCTCTCCACCCTTTCCTCCTCCCTCCACCCTTTCCTCCTCCGCCTTCGGTTGCTCCTTCCATGCTCTAACCTCCTCTACTCTCAACCTCTCTGCGCCTATATTTTCCTCTCATTCCCCACTCTACCCTCTTCTCCCCCTTCCCACCAACTACTCCTCCTTCCTTTTTTTAACCATTCCCCTACCCCACCACCTCTTCCTTATCCGTCCTCGCTTCCCCTTCCTCCTCATCCCTCTTCTTACCCCTCCCCCTGCATCTCACTCGTCTCCATCCCTGATCGGCTCGGGTAGTAGTCGTACAGCTGCTGTGATCTCACCGCCCCCTCAAACCGCCTCACCGCTTCTCACACTGCTGCTTCTTCGTTCTTGTATCTTACGCCCTCGCTCCTTGTATCTTGTATCTTATCTCTGCCTTCGCCGCCCCATCCCCATCCAGCTGCCGTCGCCTTCGCCTGGAATAGCCACTACCGCTGTACCGTGACAAGCATTCACTACTAAGACAGTGTTCCCTTCTTCATCTCGCAAATGCGGGTCGCTGTCTCCTCCACACCTCTGTCTTCACCTTCTCTACCCTGCTCCGCTCCGCACTACCATTAAACCCTCGCTCTTTCAAACTGCAGCGACCTTCACATACTTCGCTGCTAGCAGAAACAGACTACCTCTGTTTCTGCCACTGCCACCGTAGTTGACCCTGGCTCAGCCCTCCACACTCTCCATCCCCGCCTCCACGTAGAATCATTGCTTTCGCCGCCCTTCTGGTCCACCCCCCTCCGATAGTGCCACCTGGTGACCAACATCACATTCCCTTCGCTTCTTCCCTTTTATTCCGCCCCCTACAGTGAATTCCTATTGTGGGCTCAACTCCACTACAATGCTTGGGCTATCCGGGGGCGCAAGTCCCCGGGGTGGGTTCCTGAAGTTTTCGTTTTTAACCTCGCCCCCCGCCACCGCACATGTGAGACAACGGGCCTACATCCGGGTCCAGCCGGAACCCTGTTTGTCCTCTCGGCAACTTTCCCGTTCGATGGCTGGGTACACACGGCATACTGTTCCTGCCGCCGTTCGCCCTCCAACCGCATCTCCCTTGCTCCCACCGCCAGCCACTCGCACCTGCCGTTCCCGCTACCACTGTTCCCGACTTTCCCCGTTTTCCGACTTTTCCCCGCCTTCCGGAACCATCCTCCCGGAACGTCTGCCTCCACCGCGCCGCCGCCGTCGGCGCGGGAGGGCGTGGACGCGAGCGGCCCGCACGCGCACGCCACGCGGCACGGAAGCCACGCGGAGACTCGCTCGCCCACGCCCACCCCCGAAAGCGCTCCCCGCTGAAGCCCACGCCCGCGCACGCGCCCGCCTGCGCGCACGGGTGGCACGAGTGACGTGTGCCCCAACAAGACGTGCGAGTTGCACGTCTCGGAAATTCTCCTTTTCCAGGAGAACGGTTTTAATTCGACTATGCTCTTTTCTTTGTCGGCCGAACACAATGCGGTTACTCATTGTTCACACAGTTTGCCTTGATATTGTTTGATTAGTGTTTCCGAGTGCGACAACTGCTAAGGTCGTTACGCCGTACGTTTAAGGCTTTCTTTATCGCGGGAGGTGGCGGTGAACTTCCATCGCTGAATGCAGATATCCGACGTCGACCTACACGTCACCTCGCTGGATTTTCTTCAACCAGGTATCTCCCCCCACCGGGGCATCGCCACAGCCCGAACAAGCTCTAAACTCCCGTCTGGTCTCCCGACATGTGTGGTAGTCCTACAGCGTATGTGTGTGTGTTTGGAAGGGGGCGAGGATATGACAAGGAAGAGGAAGTAGAGATCACGCTCGGTCCGTGGACCGTTCAGTAGGTTGTAGCCTGTTGTTGATTGGAAAAAACTACCGAAGAAAGCAACCGGCAGTCATAATTACTTTTCGTACTTTCGACCTATATAGGAGATTACCCGGTCAGGGCAATGACATCATTTGTCGCCCTGAGTCACCAGTGCCGGTGTCTGTCTCGTGAAAGCATCTCAATTTTTTTGTAACCACAAATATACTGATTTCAAAACATTCTTTCTCTTTTAACTCAATCATGATATTTGATATGTACCACTTTTCCTGGACACAACGGGTTTTGTTTTTGTAAGACCTGTACTTTTTTATTTGAGGAATACCATCTGAAATATCTCATCGGCAACACCATTGATCGTTGCAGCATCTCGTTGGCCGGGTTGTCCTTCAGCTCATGTTATGACAGTGGCGAATGTTAGACATTAACCAAATAGCTGGATAGAATAGAACTACTGCCTGGGGGTCAGCAACAGCGACCGGTTCCGCAGATCGGTAGTTTTCCACGGTTTCCCGCATCCAAAGCAGGCTAATCCCGGAGCCGAATCCTCAAAACGTACTACCGTATGGAAATTTGGGCGCCCGTTTTGTTGAACTCTCCTTTTGCTTGTAGTCGTAGGAGTAGAGGTAAGAGCGAGTAACTATTTTGTTAGCAATGCAGAAAAATTAAATCTGCAGTTTCTTTGCAAGTAAGTTTTCTATAAATCGGGAACGAAAATGTGTTCTTTTTCAAATGTTGCTAATTTTGCGCTTTTTTATTTTTATTTATTCATTTAATTTATTTTTTTATTTATTTTTGATTCATTTTTTAACGTTTAATCATTTTTAACTAGTTATAGTTAAAATGAGAGGAAGGTATTCTAGAACTTAAGAAAACGTGCGCAGGTGATCTTCTCCCTGCCACATTCAGTTTTTTACTGTTTTTTAACTAAATAAATGAAATCCAGTTCCCTTATTTATTCCCCCCTCCCTCCTCTTCCTTCCACACGGGAGCGCGCGCGCACGCACACACACGCACACACACACACAAAATACCACACACACACACACATATACAAAAATACCACACACACAAAATACCACATACAAATACCACACACATACAAATACCACACACACATACCACACACACACATACCACACACACACAAATACCACACACACACAAATACCACACACACACAAATACCACACACACACACAAAAATACCACACACACACACAAAAATACCACACACACACACAAAAATACCACACACACACAAATACCACACACACACACACACAAAAATACCACACACACACACACACAAAAATACCACACACACACACACAAAAATACCACACACACACACACAAAAATACCACACACACACACAAAAATACCACACACACACACACAAAAATACCACACACACACACACACAAAAATACCACACACACACACAAAAATACCACACACACACACAAATACCACACACACACACACAAAATACCACACACACACACACACAAAAATACCACACACACACACACACAAAAATACCACACACACAAAAATACCACACACACACAAATACCACACACACACACACAAATACCACACACACACACACACAAATACCACACACACACACACACACACACACAAACAAACAACACAAGTCCATAAAAATGCACACAATCACACACGCCGCACGCGCGCAAATACAAGCACTACGTTGTGGGGTGACATGTGGAGAGAGCAGTGACGAGCTTTTCCAGGCTGATGCTCCGCATGGGGTGATTTTGGAGGGGAAACCCTCAACCTGGCTTTTAAATGGGGAGAGGATCACTGCTACCTATCGACATATGAAATGCAAAAACACTTGCGGGACCAATGATACCTCAAAAGTTGACCTGCCCTAAAAGAATAAACGCTCACTCTACTATTTTCACGTTCAATTACGTTTTACTTTCAGTACATCAAAAATGGGTTTCTTCGTATTACAATTGTTTTTACTGTGTACATCTGGGCTCAGATTTGACCTCTCGAGCAGAATTATTTATGGCCTTGCCCTAGCGTGGACGCTGACTCAAGAGTAGCTGCGGCGGGCAAGCGCGATAATTTGAGAGAGAAGCGACAAATGTCACAAGAAACTAGATCACGTCAATTTTTTTTTAACCAAAACATACTTTTCATTATAAGCAGAGTTTATTAAATATAAAATTCGTAATACAGAATCCGTAATAAAATGTCATACTTAGAATGACATACAACTTCTGATGTAGTTCGACTATTCCTGAGTAGAGTTCTTTTCAAGTTTTTATCAGCTGGCCATTTCCATAGTTTGATTTTACTATTCCATTGATTGATCAAACGTAATTAGACCGAAACATAGAAAAGTATTACTGAAGGTTTAAACAAACACAGAACTTATTAACTATCCCCTAATCATTCTTTTGAGTAGTCTTTTTATGACTACCCTTTCTTCTCTTCTTCCCCCACTCCCTTTCCCTTCATTGTTAGCTTCCTCTTTCTCCCATTGCGAAAAAGATTAGCTGCCACCTTAGCCCTGTAACCAACCATGTTATACCATTTTTATAATTTTCACCATTTGAAGAACGATTCAGGGGAATCCACGTTGCTGGAGCACTAATAGTGTTTCTTCTTGTATTTATATGATATTATTTGTTTTTCCACTAAATTCACTATACACCCCCCCCACGTTGTGTTCTAACTTATGTTTGTTTCAGGTTCTCCATATTGCTAGAGACCACTCAGGGACCGGTAAAGTGTTCCCGAAAGTAACTATGGAAAAATTGTTAATGAAAATTAATTGAAAACTTTTGAGAATTATTTCCTTTACAATACCATGGATTACCACAAGATATCTGCTACCACCACGGAATGTAAACACAGAAAGCACGTCTGGGGAAAATTTCAATTAAAATTTAATTTTTGCACACAAGAGTTCATCTTTTAAGAATTATTCTGAGATCAATTCATTTAAATTTAATGTTAATAAGTACTGTATCATTGACTCCTGGATGCAGAGTTGCAAATATACATAACTCCAAATCCAACAACGTCAAATCTTCAAAGTGACATTCTTTTGTTAAAACAAAAAAATAGCTGACATTATTTTTATTACTTTAGTAGTAATAGAAATAGTAGTAATAGAAATAGATACTAATTAGTACTAATAGTATAATAGTACTAATAGTACTAATATACTAATAGTACTAATAGTATGTGCTTATTGCTTTACTACTTCCACTTTCTAATTGTGATTGCCCATTCCACTTTTTGTGTACGCGTATTGCAAACTAGTAAATGAGGTAAGATGACCTCACAATACGCGACATCAGATTGTCCACATTCCTTGGTGGTGTAACTAATGTACCTTAGGGATACAGAAAGGATTTAGTAAAACATCTACGCACAAAGCTACAAACAAACAATCCTAAGGCTGGATTCCATACAGACCGAACCTGCTAAGGGTATGTCAAAGCAGGATTTAATCGCTCATGTACCTTAACCAACCAATAACCCATTCTGCATATCAAGAGAATTCTATTCTGAGTCTAATGATGACTTCAATTGCTTCTAACTTAAATAATTTAGTTAGTTGTATCTAATGTAATTCTTACAAGGTGTATTTATATCAAAAGAAATGCCATTTTGTTGTTATTTTTCTAACTTTTGTATCATTGCCAGGTTCTACAATGTTATTCAACTATGAAATATACTGGTATGTAAATCTTGCCGATAAATATACAATTAACAACTTTTGAAGGTAGAAAACAATAGACAACTGAAAAACAGTTTGAAAGTTCTTAATATACTAATCAGTACTATGTACGTAATACTAACTAATAGTACAGTACTACTATACTACTAATACTACTAAAGTACTACTAATACTACTAATACGTACTAATACTATAATAGTACTAATACTACTAATACTACTATTACTACTAATACTACTATACTACTATATACTAATCTACTAATACTCTAATACTACTATACTACTACTACACTAATACTACATATCTATACTACTAATACTACTAATTACTATAATACTTACTAATACTATAATACTACTAATACTACTAATACATCTAATACTACTTAATACTACGACTACCATACCTGAATACTACTTCAATACATTTTATCCATAGTCATAATATACTAGCTTTCACTATTGAGCATAAGTAGTACTACATAGATTACTCTTGCCTTCAATGTAATAATTTACAATTACTTCTATTGAGGAAGTAAATTAAATATATGATGCACAAAAATTACTATAACCCCTAAAGTGAAAATACCATGTATTAAGAAAGATGACATTATACCATATAAACCACCTCCATATCAGCGTTACCTGCTTGTGCTGAATATGTAATACCTTTTGACTAGTTGGTAATATGGATATTTTTCTTCCCTATGCATTGTCGCAAGTGCGACAGATCTAAATTGTAGAAATCCTTGAAGCGTCTATGCGCCTATGTGACCTAACATTCATTCTTTTTCCCGTAAATAGCTTAGTTGCACAACCAGATACTGACTAAATATACCCAGCACTGACGTTGAGTTTTATGACATCGTCGGGCTCATAGAAAAGTTCGATACTACTAATACTACTAATACTGCTCACTTATGAAGTTATATAATAAGCTGATTGCTGTGAACAGGAGTGAACATAAAGATCATGCTTGAGAATACATAAAGTGGCATTTCAACTCAATACGGAATTATGCTAGCATGTAATTATCTCTAAGGAATTGTTTAGTAAATAAATCTCTAGGATTAAAAAACATCATAACACTATTTCTATATGATTTGTAAATGGATATGGGTATCCATAATGAAGGCACTCCAACTTATCAGTGAATAAACGTATAGTACTATCTTTGAATACTTCTCATAATGGCTAATGATGGTTGTACAGTACTACTACTGATAATTAATAATTTAGTTGCTTAGCGTATCAATTAATATTACTAACCCAAATACAATAACTGTGATATCATTGTAAAACTTAGCTTTATAATTCGTATGCAATTTATATCAATATCTGAACTACGTGGGATTTAGTCATAAACAATAATCATCTAAGCAACATAGTATTTTATGTCTTATTTATCTTGAACGGTGCAAACTTTTATCCCACTCATCTTACTGAAAAACATTTTTCAAACTAATTACTCAATTTTTAACTTATTCTTCTTTAAAAATAACTATTAGTTTAGCATACATAATCTATATAATTTGTATGAAAACATATTCGTATTAGCACCCCTCTGAGGATTGTCATCATTATACTTTGACTTACTCTATTTAGCATTACGTAAATTCTCCTGTAATTGAACTCTTGATTTAACTTGTTTTTATTAATAATCTTACTTTGAGAATCTATAAAAAAGGATATTCATCCTTAAACGGGTGGAGTGTCTCTCCCAAGTTGACTTAGCCTATGCTTTAGACTATCGTATTGATCACTCACTAGAAAATAGTATCACTTCCTCATACGTGAAATTCTATCTATGATACGTACGGTATCCATGATAGACAACTGATCAGTCTCTCAATACAATTCTTGAAATACTCTCCTAGTTATCTCTATGGCGTAACTTAGTCTGCTTTACACTTTTCATTACTCCCTAAGCTATTACCAGTGATTCTATTACTTGAATTTGAGATACTACATACTAATTCTACTACTAGATATATCAGACTACATTAAGACTTTTAAGTTGAGCTACATACTTAATACTTAAATCAAGTTATTCCATGAGATAAAAACCCCCGTTTTACTTCCCACAACTTATATTTCCTGGTATTACATATGTTCTTGATTGGTTCCCATGGTGTCATATATGTATTCTCATATATGTTATGAAATACACCTGCTTTTATGATAGTTGTAAATTTCAATTTTCTTGCGATACCTACAACAGTCTGCTTACACACTGTCTGGCAAGGAGCCTTCGGTTTGCGCACTATGTGCACGTGTGACTACACTGTCCTTTTTTTAAATACGGCCACTTTCCTGCTTAAATCCGGCTGTACAACTAAAGACTAACTTTAGATAATCAGTTAGCTGACTACATTAATATATATAAAAGACGTTTACTACTAATATTGAGACATGATCTATCCTGAAAACTTCATAGATAACTACTAATGATACCTAACATGAGCGAGAAATAAACTTATCTACATTATTTAGTAATTACGTATTACGCTACTAGTTATATCTAACCTAACACTTTTATAATTTTGCCTATCTACGATCTAAATACTGACCCACCGTGCAGATAATATTAAACATAAGGACATAAAGTAGAATAAGACTAATCATATGAACAAATCGTTCTTATTTGACTGCATACAGGAATATAAGACTGGTAAGCCCTTCAACATTCATCATATTTTCAATGACTCTAACTATCATACTTCATACAATTTCAGTCTAACTATCCCATTCTCAAATAAATAGATAATACTATAGTTAATATCTTTCGCATAAGTTTAACAGACTCAAAGTTGTGGAATTCTTTACCCATATATAAGCATTTTAACCTTAAAAGCCTGGTAAATCAACTGTGTATTACTATCTCGGTAAAATCTCAGTGAGTACTAAAAAATAGTTAATACTAAAATAGTATTATATGACTACATCTTACAAGAATACTACTACTCTTTATCTGACTAGTATATGAGGTTCATTTAGTACTCATCACACATAAGTTTCATTCGATAGCCACGTTTTTTTCACCAAGTCAACTAAAATTAAAGAATGAAATCGGTACTTACTTTATATTAGCACTATATTGTTAGTCAGTATCTGCAATCTCAGTTCGTCTTGCTGCAAAGGGTACCCTAAGCTAATATGGAAATTGGCTGTAAGCTCGTTCATACTAAAAAGTTATACCTAATCAAGTTGAGGATTATCTATTGTAGTTCATTGTAGAAGGTTAAGGAAAAAGTACCTTTTAACATAGATAGCATATGGAAGATACGAATAAGTTAGTGAATATTTTTTATAAAATGACTCAAGGAACTATTGAAGCTTAAGCTTCTAGATTCTATCTCATTCAAAATATGCAGAAACGCTATTTGAATCAGTTCATACAAATACTGCTTCAGGTCTGTGTATGAGTCAGATGTTTTTACTGAAAATAAGTGAAGAGCAGTACTAGAATTAGGTCTGCTTCATTAACAAACTTGTATACTAGATAAAACTAAGAGATTGTTATCAAGGTATATAATCAATATTGAGAAAACAGGACCTTGTGACTACAGGCTTCATGGTTAGACTATAGTGAAGGTCTCCCTCGGAATAAAGTACTAAATGAGGCATTGAAGAAGTTTGGAAGGATGGATTCTTAATTCGTGTGTACAATTTAGCATTATTTTTATAGTTAGCATTGCAATTGCTTATATCGTATTCGTCCAATTCCGTTAAGATGTAGTCGTAAAACAGATTAGTTGGCCCATTCCAAGAATAATAAGTATAAAATGTGCAATAAGTGGTCAGATAGGGTAAAAGATACTTATTAAAATGGTTGTGAACACAACAATTATGTTTGCGAGAATACCTTCTTTAAAGAATAATATTTGAAGAAATTACATAACATAGAGGAAATTGGTTGATAGTTGTGGAGTCTTGACATGAAAGCAAATACAGACAGAGTGAAGAGTCAGCTAGAATCTTACACTAAGTCCTAAGATAAGGATGCTATATGATCATAACTCGTCTGTGGGATTGATAAGATAGTATGTGGGAGCTATAAGATATCTTATTATGTTCTCGTTCCTATCAATAGAATTGTTACTTATTTAAGTAAAATAAGAAGTTGATATAATTCAATTTACTTATCTTTATATTATATCAAAAATTTAACTAAGTGTAATTATTACTATTTCGCTTTGTTGAATTTTTCCTTTTTAACAGAGTAATTGATAGTTCATCAATAAGTGACATTGTATTGTTTCATGGTAATAGTGAATATGGGTTAATAAATTTATGAACTAAGTGTAAAAAATCTTAAATAAAATCAAAGGATTGTTCCAGAAAGAATGTATATGTTTAAAAAGTAGAGAGTAAAAGTAGTGCATAATTAAAATAAGTATAATAGTGTAATGATTTTGAAACTGATTATTATATCAAGAATCATAAATAGCTTGTTCGTTACTAACAAATGAGGTGAAGTCTTAAAATTCAATGGGTATGTAATCAGTAGAATAATTCAGCAATGATAGTAATTGTATTGTATGTGTGAATCAATGTAAGAACAACAGTTAATGTGATATATATTTAAATTATGTCCATTTATAAATAATTGTGGTCATGTAATATAAGTGAAGACCTTGTCAATGTGACATATAAACTAACATTGATTAGAATCAACTTAAATGGTAGAATAAAAAACATAGTAGGAGTAAATATGTAAGCTAATTATTTATGTATAATTATTGAGTGGTGAATGAATTTATAGCTTTAACAATAATTATTAATAAATTTATAAGAATATATATAATAAATTGTATAATAATTAAATCCAAAAAAAAGCAAAAAAAAAAAAAAAAAAAGCTGTGTGTTTTTTGGTATTTGTGCCTAAAATTGTAAGAACTTATAATTGTATTGCAACAATTTTCTTTCACATGTTGCTTGAATCAATGGCAATTATGACAGTGCTGTCTTGTACTGTTCTTTTAACAATGCACTTGGTCAATTTTACTCTCCAAGTTTTGTGATACATGCATAAGCGTGATTCTAGATATTACTTGCCTGACCAAGTGCAGACTTATTAAGCAAAAATTATCAATTTGAAGCTGTTTTACTGATACGAGATGACATTTCTTTGACATTCTCAGCTGTTCTATATGCAATGACTTATTGGATTAAGTATAATAAATTAAGTTCTAACCTTTATTTATTAGAGTTTCGTTTAGAATTAATGTGCTTGTTAAAACTGACATAACATGATCAAAAACATTAAATTTGCATGTACAGCGTTGTAAGTGTTATGTTTAACCAAATATGGTATGTGTCTTCTCTATTTAATAGAACACGTTAACATGAGAGCAGTTTTCATGAAGGTGCTCTGTTTATTTTTCATGTACAAAGCATTTCAATAGTGACAAGATGAAGACTTTTGAGTGTTACCTTGCCTGTTGTGTGCAGTCTTTAATTTCTGTTTGAAATGACTTGTAAAATGATTCTGTCTATGGTCGAATGCTCTGCTGGAGATTAGATGTGTTCATACGAAAGTAAACTATTTACAATCAGTCTATAAGCATCAGCTGTACAAATACATTCTGAATTGAGAATATAGTACTTTTGAAAAACCGGGTTGTTCAAGGTTATGATGAAAGAACATTTAGTATAATTGAACACTTGCGTGTTGACTATTTATAATTTGTATTTAAATTTGCCAAACCATCTCAAAAATTTGAGATAGAAATACAAAAATTCAAGCTTCTAATCATAGATGTGGTGTAATTAAAACTGAATTGTGGAAATAATATGTACGTTAAAAGAATGGGAAAAGATAAAAGATTTAACAGTGTACAGCAAACGATGTTGATAATTTAATTTGTTAGAAAATGTAATGTTTAGGTGGCCAAAACTTTTATCTATTTAACATTAGACAAACGATATTGCATAGTACTGTTGAAAGAAGTGTCTATTAAGGCTTCTTTAAAAACATTTGTAAACAATACTCACAATTATAGTCATTGGCAAGTAATAAAGTTAACTGCTAAGTATAATTATGAATGGAATCAATAGAAAACCAAATTTGAGCAGTGAGCAAGAAATTATGTAAATGCTATGTGTCTAAATAATAAAAATTCATTTGTTTAAATTTAGGTTAAATCACAAAATTTGTTTATCGTTATTAAATATAGAATTGAATTATCTCAAGTCAATGATTATACAAGAAGAGGAAAGTATATGGCCGGTTGTACTTCAAGTTAAAGTTTATATATGCTTAAGTGAAATTGTTTGAACTAGAGTGTAGTTGAATATAGTTGTTAATTTGTCAATTATTTTGAGTTCAATATTAGTTTATTATAGTTTATAGATTGTTTTATTTATTATTCAATAGAATGGAAGAAAATAGATAAATAAGCTGTTTCTTGAGTATCAATACTTCTTCTAAATCAAACCACTTAAAGTAAAATTTCATATGTATAAAAATGAAAATATTGTTAGTCTTTTTCAGTATGAAGCAGATAAGTTGTTGAAAAAGATAGTATTTGTAGTACACTTGAATGACATTATTAGTACATATGAGTAATCTAAAGCTATTTAATTATTTAGTAAATTTACTTTATCAGTTAAGTACATGACCATAGTTAGATAGATTAAAGTAAAGTGAAAGTACTAAGTTATTAGATATATGTATTAATGTTTACTTGTGAGTTAAAACGTTGGTAGTGTGTATGATATTCGTGATTGAAAGTTGAATTGGAAAAAAACATATTAACCAAAGCATATTGACTCTTTTAGAGATTTATTTCTCAATGAGTATATGGATTTGACTGCCTGAGTAAATTTGGTTACCTTACCTGATTAACACTGATATTTCGATATAACTATGGCTTACCTGATAGAAATGCATAATGTTAAATAAAAAAGCAATAAATGAGCTGTCGAGGATGATCTTTTATTCAAGATATAATTAGTTTACCATAATCTATTCTGTAGTTTTTGTTTTCTCACTTTATGAAGGTACTTCATAAAAGAAAATGTTACGTAATAATAGTAATCGTGTGCAGCATAAAACTGGCAACTTTATGTTTGTGCACAAAAAAGATGTTTGTCGAACCTTTAACTAGTAAACAACTAGGTGGTGACTAGCTAGAATGCACAGAACAATTATCTCTAGATGAGGGTATTTTTAAGTTTGTTTTTTTATTATGTCTTTGGTACATGGGCTTGATGTAATTATTTGAACTTCCCACATACTCTCACCAGCTGCCATCAGTTATTTGAACCAATATTGCATTTTTTTTTTAAAGTCGTTTCTCTCATTATATATATTGGTTTCCTAATAGAATAACATCAAAAATAATATTACTTGAATTATTAAGAAAGAGTTAAAACCTCGCACACTAATGGCATTTTTCAATTAGAAACAATAACATTGGCCTCATTCAGACAATATGTTAAAATTCTAATTTAGTAATATCTTGTGATACACTCTTTTGAGAAGTATGAAATTTCAGATTTTAATTTCTATAATGGTTCAGTAAACTAAATAATGAATTATTTACCAAAGTCTACTGGTCTTATGTTAGCCGATAAGTACAGATTCTTGGACAATAATAATGTGTTGCACTCCATGTCGAATGACTTGGGATGCCCAAAGAGTAAAATGCGTGCTATATCTCTGTACTCGCCTGGAAAGTTATCTATATTTTCACTAGTTAAAGTAGCAGTCCACTTTAGATGAAAAATCAGCACCCTTTTCTCGTAGCATAAATTATTAGTCACATAGGTTAAAATCCCAGATCCACATCATTCAAATAATGCAGTAATTTATCTCTCTTATTATTTGCATATTAAGTCTAAAGTAAGAAGGATATTTATTAAATTATGTATTGAGTAATTTTTTATCTTTCATTACATCATACTATTTTAACACAAACCAAGCCGCAAGTAATGTTAAAGTCATCTAAAGGCTGTGCATATTAGATTTTCTGTAAAAAAGCTATTGAATTATATATATGTGGATAGTCATTGTATAGAATAAAAATGATTTACAGAAGAACTAGTTGAAAGTTGTAATAATAAAGTTTCAACTTAATTAGTGTGTTATACCAATGTTGTTTAGTTTACCGTTGAATTACCTGAGCGCCAATGTGTAATTTAGAGGCAATAACAAAATTATTCCATTGGTTTAGTCTGAACGTAAACAACAGTACCGTGTGTACTGATCAAATCATTGAGTATTAAAGACTCAGTTTATAATATATTAGTACTTTACAGATAAATCATTAATATCGATTGACTACTTTACAGCCTGCTCAGTTCCTTCTCAATACAAGTAATATAATTATTGCATGTTTTAAGTTAATTCTAGTTACTTCCCACCACAATTTAGTAATATTACTTGCTATAAATTCTTAGTAATAGTCAAATATGTTAAAATCTAAGCTTAATTAATTTTTAATTATCTAGTTAAATAGTATTGATTGAAATAGTTTAACTAAAGACCTATGTTTAACATAGAATGTATGCAAAGAATTTATAGTTCCTCGATATCGATTGTTTAAATTCTATTAGAAATACGTCATTGCTGGAATGTATGGGTTCAGTGTAAATTTTAGTATCATGTTAATGACATATTGATTTGATTGTCGATTAAGTTCTGTAAATAAAATATAGATACAAACTAAGCTTGAAGTAAAATATCGAAATATTACTGTAATGGTCATATAGATTTGATGGCGGTGTCAAATTATTAGAGGCGAAACTTCAAGTAAGATAAATGTAGATCGGGCTCATAACATAGTTGGATAGTGTAAATAGACCATCTTCAAAATACGAGATTTGCGAAGTAGTGTCACATAGATGTATTTGTGTACATATTTGAGTATCTATAAGGGTAGTAGCACTCCTGAATAGAGTGAAACAAGATAGAGGTAATGTGATCGCTGTGTTTAAATAAACATAATAAGTGAATCATATTCTAAACGTCCAAGCATGCATTAACGGTAACTTCTTCCGGAAATAGATCAGACAACAAAATATATGATATGATAAGAGATCAAATGCGATGCTAGTAAAGGTAAGCCAAAATAGATGGCTTCTATAAGTAAACCCTATGGGAAATACTACCAGAAGGACTCAGCAATATGTACATCTTCCATCAATTATGCTATTATATCTATAGCCCAATGTAAAATTTAAATTTAGGTCCGACATAGCAAATAGTTGACGACGTTATATGATGTATTAAGGCTTGACATGATAGCACCACCAATAATGATTAACTGGGCACTTACTTCCAGAAATAATTCATAGATGTAGCGCTTTTAAAAATAGTCGTAGAAACATGACACACTAGACACTCTCTATTAGCCCAGTCGACGATATATATGCACAACGATTGACGACCTAGTGCAATGTGGAGTCTTTGCACATACTCTCTACCCACCAAGCGCGAGTGAGCAAGTAATCTGTACAACGCTTAGCATATCTTATACGGACGTCCTACTATTCACTCCGACATATGTTGTTTTAGTTTCTCATATCAAATTATTTGTCTCAGAATGATAAACAAGTTGATTGTTTCAATACACCATTTTGATTGATATGACATATTGTCAGAAATCGAAGAAAGAACATTCTAATTTTGTTGTGTAGTCTTCAATATTTTATTTAATAGATGTAGTAGCACTCTATCTATTATAGTAGTAACCTCCAGCAGGCCTCAATCTTTGCATATAATGGTAATCCAGCAGTCTGATTTAACATATCCTTAATTCATATGGAGTCTGATATTAAGCACTCCTGATAACAAGATGCATGCTATGTTTGAGTGTGAATCACTGTTTGACATACACATTTGAAAAGCTTACGACACACGTCATTAAGTTGATACTCCGCAAATCTGAAGTGGTGAATTATGCAATCTCTCTATCAAATAAGCGTCTTACTGATTGATGGTGGTTGGACTCCATGCTAAAGATTGACTGTTATCAGTACCATGTGAAAGCAACATGTTGAGTAATCAAGCAAATAAGATTACTATACCTACAACTCCACTGATGATAATTTTCCATAATAAAAAAAGTAATAGCGAATAGTAATGGGTGGAAAAGTGGGCAATGAATAATTCTTTCGATTAATTGAAATAGAAATAAGCTTATAGAGTTCAAATAGTTGTTCAGGAGCAAATAAATGACATACGGCACAATACAAATTGTACACTGATAACTGTGGAAGGTTATTAAAATCGTTAAAGATACTCACAATATGCCACCCCATTTTTCTACGATAAGTTGGTATGTATATGATATAGCTTATTGACCAAAAGATGCGTTAGTAGGTGGGAAAATATTTATAGAGATCAAATTGTCATGTAGATACGCCCAAATAGTTTTAACACGTATGAGCCCATATAAAATCCAGTCCGCCAAATTCCAACACTTTTTATCTGAATAAGTCCCTGAATGTTTATCTCCATCAAATGCAATGGTTCTTCAGAGTCAAGTGAGAGTAGCGGATGTTAATATTATGCCCCAGAGGATTCATAGTGGAAATGTTACAGAACCTCTCGCCGGAAGTGAGCCCTTAATTTGTGGACCCTATCTCGCGAATAAGCGCATTCAACGAAGTACGCAGGAGCCAGATTGCGATAAGACCTAGATCGCAGTCACTTAGCCAGATACCATTCCTGAGGCGTATCGCCATAATCCTGTCATACTAAGTGACGAGCCAGATCGAAACCATCATTCCTATTTGACTGCAGAATATAGTATTGAGGCCCTATATATATAATTTTGCAAAAGCCATTCTAACCATTATTTTGAAACCGAATAATAGCGAAATTAATTCTTCAAATAGCTTATGCAGCATAATTGAATTCCTTCGAGATGCTGGCTTAAATCCCACAAGACCCAATAGATGGTTTTAAAAAGCAATAATAGTTAAAGCTATACTATACAGTTAATTTTTTAAATTTTCCCAAGAAATCTAGAATCGTCAAATTAATCACCTAAGAAGAAGCCAATAGAAGGCCTAATCAATTTTTAGTAAATATCACGACGCTTCCACTCCACAATACGCTGCGAATCATTGTGTAAGCAATTTTACGGTTCAACATACGTAATGTCTATGGGAATCTCCTATCCTAAGTTGCGTGAGCGCACGACCTACCGGCTCTCTATAAAATACCGTATTATCTCCTGATCAAACCCTAATCTACCAGAACAGATAGTAGACTTAAATCTTGGATAGCGATACAATAAGATAAAGGCGGATACCAATGAGTTAGCCAGATAGGAGTACAATAGCTACATCTATACAAGGTACGTGCATCACATGTAACCGTTTAACATGAGTCTCGCTCTAGATCTCACCTCTTACATGTCTGATCTCTCTCTCTTTGT